>PNEQ01062226.1:0-14513 GCA_003012365.1 Medauroidea extradentata | reverse complement strand
CATACTATTTTAATTTTATAGTGATATAAATGGGACAGAGGTCAGTTACCTGGTTTGGAAATTGTGCTGTGGTCAGGTATAGGAATGAACTTAAGTGATTCAAATCAAACCAAAATATTTTATACATACACATTTCTTGGTTTATTTTTTTCTATGGCAAAGGCAGCAAGTTTCTATAGTGTGTGTTTGTTGTAATGCTTTAACCAGCTTGCTTATTACAATAGTAATTGTATGTTAGCTCAGGTAGATGTACAGTTATTTTTTAAGCTGTTGTGTTCCTTAACAGCAGTAGTAGCAATTAATATTTAATAGCTGCTAACACTTTCATAAAGTTTAGATCTGAGGGGGAGAAACTTTTATCAATAGTGTGTGTTGCTTATTTTTTCAAATTTTTGATAGTTCACAAAATCACATTTTGCGATTTGCTGCTCTAGCCTTTCTCGAAACTATTCCCTTCCCCCCCTTTTTTTTTTGCAATAGAAAATATGCAATTACATAATGCTGATGCGGCAGTGAAATAAGTGGGGACAGGGTCATTAAGATGGTACGTGATACTCGTGAATAACTACTGTTAAAATAAAATATGGCTTTTTTCGATGTAGTTTTCTTCCCGGTATCAAATTTTTAGACATTTGAAGAAGTGCATTTGTGTTAAGGCATCTTGATAAGTTACAAAGCATTAACAAACTTATATTGTAGGGCTTGTGTATTACCAATGTATTTGTGTTGTCAATGTAAAATTCTGTTAGAATGAGATCTATTTCGGCCACACAGATTGAAGTATTATCTGGGTTGGTAATTTTGCAACTTAGTATTTATTATTCAAAGATTAGTGTGTTTTTCAGCAGCGAATGAATTTTGGGTTGTTATACTTGTTGTAATGAGTGTAATTGGTTTATCAAAATTTAATAATTTTTTTGTGGTAATTTTTAAAACAAATCTCGTTTTCACATCCCAGTTACCTTAAAAAATGTAGTGTAGAATTTGGTAACATGTAAATGAAAACACCAATAAAATTTACAGAAAAAATTTTTACTTATTACTAAAGAGGGATTTTTCTCAATTTTTGTTAAATTTTCTTGATGTGTGGGGGACTGTCACTACGTTGAGTAAATTTATTGTACCTTTGTTGTGGATGTTTACTGTAAAGTCATATTGCTTTATATGTGGAAGATTTTTACTCTACATTAGCAGGTAAGTTACCTTTACATAAGAACAAATATTGCATTAAATGTTGAGGAATTTTACTCTACATTTGTCGTGTCTGTTTACTTTACAAGAGGACGAATATTGCATTACATGTTGTTGATATTTACTCTACATTTATCAAGTAAATTTACTTCACATGTGAAGGAACATTACGTTAAATGTTGAATTTTACTCTACATTTATGAAGTAAATTCAATTCACATATGAAGGAATATTGCAATAATGGTTGAGGGTTTTTACTCTACATTTGTCAAGTAAATTTACAGCACATGTGAAGGAACATTACATTAATTGTTGAGGAATTTTACTCTACATTTATCAAGTAAATTCAATTCACATATGAAGGAATATTGCAATAAATGTTGAGGGATTTTACTCTACATTTGTCAAGTAAATTTACAGCACATGTGAAGGAACATTACGTTAAATGTTGAGGAATTTTACTCTACATTTATCAAGTAATTCAATTCACATATGAAGGAATATTGCATTAAATGTTGAGGGTTTTTACTCTACATTTGTCAAGTAAATTTACAGCACATGTGAAGGAACATTACATTAAATGTTTTGGAATTTTACTCTACATTTGTTAGGTAAGTTTACTTTACAAGAGGACGAATATAGCATTACATGATGTTGATATTTACTCTACATTTATCAAGTAAATTTACTTCACATGTGAAGGAACATTACGTTAAATGTTAAGGAATTTTACTCTACATTTGTCAGGTAGATTTCCCATTGAGGTGAGGGAAATTACTTTCTCAGGTGAGGATTTTTCCTTTTAATATGTTGAGTAATTTTACCTTGCATGTAGAGGTAATATGCTTCCTCTACACGTTGAGTAATTTTACCTCAAATTTTTTTTACAGTGCATCATATCTGTATACGTTTACTGTTATGTCATATGGCAACAGCAACCAAAACTTGGTCCTATTTCAATGTAAATAGAACTTTGGTTTTTTAAACCAACAGTTTCTTTCCCGTCTGGGCATAGCAGTGTGTTCCAACAATAACTTCAGTTACATTTCTCGGAACATTATTGACGTCTTGGTAATTTTGTAACAAATTTGTGCAATTCAAACTCTTATAAAGCCTAATGGATTAATAATGCAGACAATGTTTTATGTGGCCTTTGACGGGTTAGGAAACCAGCAACAAAGAACTTAATGACTGACAAGATTTTTTGGCATATTCCATAAGATGCAGTTGTCTTTCAAATAAAACTGCAGAGAATAGGAAGACATAAATAATTTGAGTATGCTTTGACAGACATCTGCATTGGAAAGGAGTAAGTCTAAAAAACACATTCCGTCATGCACTCCCGTTTCACAAATCTTTCAATAATACCTAACGATTTTTTGAGTCTTAAATGCAGTTGATTGTTATGTTGAGAACACCTGTTAGGTGCTTAGCCTTAAGTTTGTTAGTAACGTAACGCACGATACACGTGATGGTTGATTGATTATGAAGAAGGAATCAAGAGTTGAATCTGACACACTCACAGTTAAACACAAAAAAATATGTTCATTCCAAAACCGGAAATAAAACACAATTACAACCTACAAAACGGTCATATGAGTGTTCCTCGATAAAATTTTGTGACACTCCTTTGGTGCCAGGAAGAACTTATACTACATCACCATATACAGCGTTCTCAGATAATTATGTACACGGAAAAAATATTTTGTGACAGCTACAAAATATTTGGTGGGTAATTACCACGAAAAATTTATTTTGTGGGTATTTATCCTGCAAAATTTATTTTGTGGGTATTTACCCTGCAAAATTTATTTTGTGGTTACTACAAAATTATTTTGCAGGGAAGTCTTCCCACAAAATTGTTCTTTCAGTGTAATATTGCACTGAAAAAAGGTACCATACTTCGGTTAAAATAGGGACAACAAAACAGCTTGGTTGTCGGAACTACTCTGGACAGTTCCTTCAACAATCTGTTCTGTAGATGTTACCATCTGGTTTGTAAAAGCAACAAGGCTCTTTGTTTCTCCTACCAAACAGATCGTTGAAGGAACTGTCCAGAATAGTACCAACAAGTAACCTGTCTTCTTGTCCCTATTTTAACAGAATTATGGTACCTACAACTATACTATTTTTTTCAGTGGTGCTCCCACCCTCGTATGTATATTGGCAATTCCTTACATAAACAGGAACATTTGTTACTGAGCACACTGACACTGTGTAAATAAACGCTTGAGGTGGCTGCCTATGTAGACATATCTTACGTGTTTGTGGCTTTTAACGATTACAGCACGCTAAGGGCGACACAGCACGGGCACCACGTCTCACACTAGCCTCTAGGCGCAAGTTACTGGAATGTGCAGTCTTCTCGCCAAATACTCGCCTCTATGATACACCCGAAGATCATTCTGACGTAATGTTAAAGATTACTGTATTCTACTTGCCTGTACCTTTTATAAGGTTCTGCACAAACATGTTCATATCTAAAAAAGACCCAAAAAAAAATGTTTTTCGCCACTTTCTGTTTCTAGAAAATGTGCTTTAAAATGTAGCGGCGAACCTAAAATACGTGATCGTATGTGTAAATTTCTGTGAATGGTAATCCTAAGCAGAAATTACCTATTTGCGGTGAGCTTTTTTCGAATAACCTTGTAACTGCCAAAACTCTGAACAACCAGGGGCGTCATTTAGGGGGACAGGTGGGCAAATGCCACCCCTCCCTAGATTTAGAATTTTATATGTATAAAATATATTTTTTATATTTTGTTATTTAAATAATGCTAACTTAAGCACACAGAACTGAAGTTTTATTACTAAATTTTCTAATTTATACATGCTTAATTATTAAAAAAAGATGCAACACGGTCGCTGTCGCCGAAAAAAAAAATCTTGCCAACCCCCCCCCCCCCCAAGAAAAACCCGAAATGACGCCGCTGTGAACACCACTCGGCAGCCTGAGCAGGCGTCTACCTTATGGCCACGCTCTCTCCTGTTTATACTGATTTTTTACGGTAATTATTATATTTTAAGCCAAAACGGGAGCAAAAACCACAAATCTGTTTGGTAGTTTTGCTGAAAATGGTTTTAGCCGTAGTAGCTAAGTTTTTAAGACAAGAAATTACATGGTTTCGACTAAGTCAATTAACAAAAAAAATCCGTTAGTTACATAATTAGCTAAAGTCACGGCATTTACTGCCTTGGAAAAATTGGCCAATATGGTGAAAATCATGCAAATAACTGCGAAACAGATTTTTAATATCTGCTCTCGTTTAGGGCTAACATTGAATATACAATATAATCAGAGTAGCGTGACACATATTTCTTGACTACTACTCGTGCCGTAACCCTAATACAATATTTCTATTTTTATAACTAAGTTATCTCTATAAATTTGAATTTCAGTTACAAAATCTACGAATATGTGCAAGAAAGAAAAGCCTGCTAACGAATTTCAGTGATGAAACAAGAAAAACGTGTTTCTTACATCAGCTCTACTGCATAAACATATTTCCGAAGAACTTCAAAATCAACAAGGCGCATGACTAACCGGAAAAATTAAACATCTTGCTCCATATTAATCCTCGTTTGCGTGCTGACGCCGTCAGCAATGTTGGTTGACTATAAAGACAAATAAAGAAAAATCTATATCGTCTTAAAAACCGTTATTACGGTAAATCATGGTAAGGTGCTTACCTGTCACACTTTAGAAATTACAGCAGCTAACTACGAAGGAAAAAAAAAAAAAGTAGACTTCAATGTGAACGTTTTAGTGTTTAGTGTTTCGAATAGTTTAAAGAAGTATTTAAATAAATCAAGGATTATACGCTGCACGAGTTTATTATATTTTTAGTAGAAAAGAACTTATAAACAAACGTCAAAATATGTATCAGTCATCTACGTCAAGAAATTCGCAAGTTTTTAAGTGGTTATACAAATTCCGAATACAAATGGGAACGAACAGAATAAATGTTAATTAAATGAAGTCCACGATAAATTAACATATTTGAAATCCCGGCTTAATTAATATTGTCAGTTAGTTCGTATATTTCCATTTATTTCCTCTGCATGAAAAGTACGTTCTTTTATGTTGATTCTCACACAACTGTCCATTAAACTGATATATATATATATATATATATATATATATATATATATATATATATATATATATATATATATATAGGCCTATATAATAATTACTTACTGACTACACGAATGATAAACAGCTGACATAAATAGAACTTTAAAGTTTTTAAAAAGCATTTCTCTGAACTTAATGCCAGCCAACAGCAAACATCTTACAACAGTTGAAATTACCAGGTAGAAATTATAATTCTGGTGCTGCTAAAGAAGGCGGAAATATTTATTGTTTTCTCAAAAACGCTTGTAATTGTAATCTCTGTGCAAACAAAATCGGCGAGTAGGCAAACGAAAAAAAAAAAATTAATTAATTAGCCTTAACATTTACTGTTGGCGTGTGCCAAGTTAAATTCTAGAGTAGAAACCCTAACGAGTTTTCTATAAAATACACACAAAATAAATCAATAAAAGGTAATTGTATTAGTTTCATTTTACAGCAGTCCAGGATTGTCATATTTTATTAAGAAAATATGTGAAACGACATTTGGTAATTCACTGCCAATCGTGGAAGGATTTAGGCAACCTTTGGTATTGCTGAGTTAATTTCGGTAAGGGCAGTTCAGTCATTTTTTGAAAGATTTACTTCAACAGTTCTAAGTTTATCATAAACATTCTATATCAGTACGTTAGAAGTAAAAATTAATATTTTATGATATAGCACGTTTCAGAAAATATTGTTAAGGGCCCAAAAATAAAAAATAAAAAATATCCTCGGAACCTTGTAATTAAAACCAATTAACTGTACTTTCAAAATCATAAATTGTAATAAAAAATTGATTAAACCGTATAAAAAGTGCTGTAAATACTAAGAAATTCTTCTGCATGTGTAAGTTTTCAAGTGTTAATTATACTTTTTAAAACAATTATTTTTAGTTCGCAAAAACTCACAAACTTATTCGAAAGAATTTTTGGAAAATATAATAAACTTGATTTGTACATGGGTATCAGTCTAAAATTTAAAATAAAGTAAATCGTTTACCACAGAGGAGAGGTACATGCAATATCTTAGGGTGATAACTCCACTGTCCGTCATTCCCAGAATCACTGTCCCTAAATCAGGGACAATGATTCTGGGAATGACGGCCAACGGAGTTGTCTGGTCCTGAAACCGTTTGTTTTTCGAGCTTCTTACCACGTGATACATATTTATAGGCCAAAATGTATTGGGAAAAATAAGGGATTATGAAAAGTCTGTTGTTTAACTTCCGGTACATTTCCATTTTATTCATATGTAATACATACGGTTAGCACCAACGACAACGCTTCGAAAGACTACGGAGAATCCAAGATACTACATAACTATACAATACAATGATAACACACACCCAGTGGTAAAAATATGTCCAATGCAGAAATGTCAACTGTGTAGACAATAATACCCTCTAAATTCTGCAAAACATACGTACAGGAACTACACTGCCACTCAACAGCATATCCACATAAAAACACCGGTATAGTGCTTCTGTAAGCCATTCGATCTTCTGTTGGCATGTATATAAGTTCAAATTTACCTTTATCAATCATCTCCCTGAATTGAAAAAAAAAAAATTATAGAAAGTCATCTCTGCTAATTTATTTTGTAACAACCACAACATTATTTAGTTATGGCCACAATATTTTAGTGGTATCAAAAAAAGGTTTTTGTGGTGACCACAAAATAAATTTTTCAGGGTAAATAGTCACGAAATATTTTTTAGCTGCCACAAAATATCTTTTTTCGTGTAAAATAATAAAATTTCACATCAATGTGATTGGTTCCTTTAGTTTCATAGGCCTGATTATCCTCATAGATGATAATGGGTTAATTACAAACAGCAATTTCTATTATCAGTTATGATATAAACAGACACTCTGACATACAAGAAATGCATAAAAATTCTGCCTCATTAATTGACCATTCGACAGTATGTTGTTTCTTAGAATTCCAACAAACAATTTTTTTTTATTAATTTTTACCAGAAGTCTAGACATGCTTCTCCTGTCATTTAAATCTGAAGCATAATCTGAATCTGCAAAACCATACAAACACATCTTATCTTTATCAGTCTTGTAATACCACAAACATACTTTAAGTATTTAAAAATCCTATTCAAATATTACCAGTGGTTCTGAGTAAACAATTTTGATACTGACCAAAAAAGATACACAGGTCTGGTTCCAAATATGGGGCTACCTACAAGTTATCTAAGGGTACTTTCTACTTACACTATTCCCCTTTTTAGACAATACAACTTTGGAATTAACGGAATAGAGTTTACTTTGCAATCATACATATTAAATCTGCACAAAACAGTTTCAATTAAGTTTTCCTGAGTCATAAAAATTCCCTTCTTAAACTTTCCTAGTATCAATACCTTGAAAAGTAATCTTATTACAAGAGCCTAGATATTTCATTTCAAATTTGTCCATAAGTTTTTGCTTTGTATTATTAACTTCTGAATCACAGTAAAAAAAAATCACCTACCGAAATTGGAATATATGTCCTGCCTTTTGAACACAAACATGGTTCAGACTTAGATATACAAAAACCCATATTCACAAAATGACCATTAATACATTTGTTCTAGCTCCTGGGGCTTTCACGCAAACCATACAATGCATTTTGCCACTTGCACACACATTCACTCTTATCACTATTAACGTACTCATCTGTACACCCTCCAGTGGTTTCATGTAAACCTCCACATATTAAAAATGCTCTTTTAACATCAAGTTGGTGAGTGGTCCTTTCGCGTTCCACGGCCACAGCTAGCAGGCATCTGAGAATTGTCATTCTGCCCACCGGCGCGTAGACGTCCTCTTCTCCAATCTTGGGTTGCTGGTGTCCACGTGCCACCAGCCTTGATTTCTTCACAGATACTCCACCACAGATATTTTCAAATAATACCCAACGCGAATCAATAATGTTAACTAATTCAGGAGACTTCACTAAAGTCCACATTTTATTGTCATTCATTTTATATGGCTTGCCTCCAAACTGGTGACTTTAAAGCCTGACAAAAACTAATAGAAGTAGAGTATTTATATGATGACAATGCCAAAGAAACCTCATATTCTTCGAGATACTTGGGAGGACGTCTTTCCCTCTCACTGCGGCGCAGTCCTAGTTATTTTTTTCATCACTGATAGTTCCCCTTCTGATCTCTCTTCACGCGTTATACATTTGTCTTCCTCTGATGCAGAAGTATCTCCATCTTCTTATATGCTAGAGACAGTATGAAAATTATCATTGTAATCAAATATCACCGACCTTGCAGCAATCACTCACCGTTTTTCTTAATCTCACAACCTGTACCCGTTGTCACAGTATCCAACAAGAAATAGTTTTTGGGAATGTGCATCAAGTTTCCCTTGTCGCTCGTCTTTAGGAACATGAGCATATGCAACTGAGCAAAAAATTCTGATTTTACTTAAATCACAGAAACCATGCCATAGTTCTGCTGGAGTAACTTTTGCTGTAAATGAAGCTGTCGCTAGACGGCTGGTTATGTAGGCACAGCCGAGAGGATGGCTTCCCCCAACAGACACTTCTCGCCACCTGCATCAATAACCAAACATTTGGCACTATCAAGTAATGTACGGTTACATCTTTCAGCAACTCCATTCCTTACAGGATTTCTAGGTACTGTAAAATGGACTGTTATCCCCGGGAAACACATAAGTCCTTAATAATTCCTGAGCTATATTCTCCACCATTGTCGCATATTGTGATGTGATGACCAAACTTAATTTCCTCCACAGCCATATATTTTTTTCAGATGGTTTTCAATCTCCTCTTTCCTATTCATAAAATATACAATACCAAAATGTGAATAGTTATCAATAAACGTTACAAAATACCTTTTATTGTTGTATGTATGCGGGAAAATGGGTCCACACAAGGTCAGATGACACACTCAAGGATACATCGTGGGATCCTATCTCCGGGGAGTTCTTTGACATACGGAGCTCTCGACTGTTTTTCCATTACGCAGACTTCGCATATACCTTGGATAGGATACAAACACGAATGACCATTCTACGATGAAGTAACTCAGTATCACATATGCTAGTACTGACATGGTTTTGTAAAATCTTGAAACTGATTACATACAGCCCTTTCTCTAAATGACCAGACATGATAAAAGTCTTATTTTATACACGTTTTGAATTTTGACACTTAGCCCACCTTCTTCCACCTTCTTCACATACAGTAAATTTAATGAAAGCTGTTCACACAACACAACATTAAAAGAGTAACTTTGATTCCTTCCCAACTCTGTAGATGTATGTTCCTCTTACAAGTAAAAATACGTGTTTCACCAGCTTTTGCAATGCTTATTTTATTTTCGATCCTAGTTTAGTCTGAAATGTAATGAAGATATTAACTTTTAACTAAGTAATTCGTCGCACCACTATCAACTATAAATTATATAACCCTATCACGTTCACTAGAAACATGACAACACTCCTCACTAAATTATCATTTGCTAGAAAGGCTATAGCATAGTGTTCATCTGTGTCCTGAATGGCGCTCGCTTGATGTTCACTAGCTAACCTGGCACTCGGACATTGCATGTTTTTGTCCCCTACCGCCGCAGTTATAACACTTTCCATTCAATTCTGGAACTAGGGTTTTCCTGTTGCTGTCCTGGAATGTCTCCCAACTTGATAATTCGGGAATGCTCTTCCTTTGTGAACTGGAAATGCACGTGAGGGTTGATCTTTCACCTTTGGTTCAGGTTGTTTTATTATTCTTTCCTCTGCCAGTAACCTACATTTTACAAAATCCACTGTTTTCGAGGATGGATCTTTAGAAAATAATACATCAATCGATGTAACCACAGATGTAAACGAAGTTGGCATAGCTGAAAGTAATTAGTCACCTTATCCTGTGTCAATTTTCCTTCTGCTTGTTTTAATTCTGTTAGAATCCCTTTGAAGATGGCAAAAAATTCGCGTATGTTCTACTCCTGTATCACGGTAAGGTTTCTCCATTTCTTCGGAAGATCGACTCTTAAGGCCAATCCTTGTTTTTCATATGTTACTTTCGACGTGCCTGCCATGTCCTTCGCTGAATTCTTCTCCATAATAATGTCGAGAACATTATCAGAAACCGACTGAATTATTATGTCTCCCGCATTAGCATATTTTGACTTCATTGCAACTTCCTCGGCCTTACTCTTTTCATCATCTGATTTAACCCAATCAATAGTGTCAAGGACTCCATGTCTCTCGATACACGGTTTCAATCGCACAAGCCAGTACCAACACACTGTTTAACATACACGGACGCAACAGACGCCATACTTCTGTGTAAACCAACGTTCACTATTATAGATCACCTCCAAACTAAAAGAAAGACTTTACGTAAAATAACACTTGTTCACGAGTTCTCTTCGGCGTCGCAGGGCCCATAACCTGTTTTTTATCTTCCAGTACATTGCCCTTTTATTCATACACAAGTTAGCAACAACGACAACACTTCAAAAGACTACTGAGAATTCAAGATACTACACAACTATACAATATAAAGATCATACACACCCAGGGGTAAAAATATGTCCATTGCAGAATTGCCAACTGTGTAGACAATAACAAACCCGTACGTTGAAAACCTATATAATCGTAACGTGTGTAGGCATAAGCCTGAACTTCGACCTAGTGTTGAAACCCAGACCTGGAATCTCAAACAACGTTCTTCGAAAACAAGTTTGGGTATATCGCGACAACATAACTCCCTATTACCACCATATAAAATCAGAACAATGGTTACAACGGAGAGAAGCGATACAGGATAGGGTAACGTCTTACTGGAGGTGTCTCTGTCCGTTTAACTTTGCCGGTCTGTCTGTTTTCGGCCAGTCTGCTGCAATGTACTGTAAGTATTAATACAATTTTAATCCTTTTACTATTTAAGAACATAGTCTACAGCAGTTTTCATCGTTATATTAGACATAATTTGTGACACAAATTTCAATTTTTAAAAAATTTTTATTTAAAGTTTTAGAATTTTTTATTTAAATACAAATAATATATGTATACAAAAATATTTTGTTTTTATATAAATCAACTTGTAGCCTGCAACATTGTTATTCACTGCGAATTTTTTGAGTTGGGTATGTTAGTTTGTTTTAGAGGCGTACATAATGGCGTAACATGCAATTTTTGAAATATGCGAGCCATTACACATAAACAGTGAAAAATAAAATAATATCTCATAAGAGAAAAATTTGGTCACAGTTTATGTCTAAAATAATAAAAAAAATATCTAGCACAAATACAAAAATTAAAAGAAGCTATGAAAACTGCTGTAGACCCTCATTTATAAGGGCGAACTTGAAGCACGCATAGCCCAAACGACCCAAGCGCTGAACTAGTGTGAGGTATTCCCGTCGACCCAATTTTACTGTGGAACTTTAAGCGACGACAGCATAATTTTCTTGGTGAAGTGTCTGCAGCAAATCTCAGTGCACATTTCTATCCTAGTTGCACCTTCATCCTGTTAGTACATTTTGAAGTACGGCAGCCTGGAAAGGCCATTCTCAGCTATGTTGGTGGGCCTATAAACAGGTGTCAATGACCATGATGTCTTAAGGGCGCGGTTCACATCAGTTTTCAACGTCTTTGTTTTTTTTATTTTTTTTTATTTTTTCCAGATATTTTGTTCTCATTTTAGACATAAATTGAGATTAAATAAATCTTCCTCTTAGGAAATTTGTGCATCTCACATAGTTTTTGCGTAATGAGTCGTAAACGTCAAAATTTGCACTTTACGGTTTTATGTTCGCCACTAAAACCAACTTACATACCTAACCGAAAAAATTCACTGTGTATAACAATGTTGTAAGCCATTATTTGACATACATAAAAACAAAAAATATCTTTGTATGTAATAAAAAATGCTGAATTTTGAAATGATAAATTAAAAATTTTAACATTTCTCTTTAAATACAAAAAATATATATTTTGGTTTTTATATGTGTCAAATCACAGCCTACAACATCTGTATACACTGTGAATGTTTTCTGTCTGTACGTCAGTCGGTTTTACTTACGCCACTAAAGCCGAATAACATACAGACCGAAAAAATTCACAGTGTATAACAATGTTGTAGGCTGTGATTTGACACATACAACAACAAAAATATATATTTTTGTAAAGTTCAAATTTTGACGTTTGCGACTCGTTACGCAAAAACTCTGGGAGATACAAACATTTTCTAAGAGGAAGATTTAATCACAATTTATGTCTAATGTAAGAAAAAAATATCTGGTACAAATATAAAAATAAAAAAAGACGTTGGGAACTGATATGAACCGCGCCCTTAACAATGACATTCCGTCCTTGTCCGATGTGTGTTTTCTTTTCGTACACTGGCACAATGAGCATATGTGGAATAGTTTTCTAAAAGAAACGTAGGTAGTATTTACGAACACACTGCAGTACATTTGAAGCACGTGGTAAGGGACGCCATTTAGCTAATAACAACTTATAAGAAAAATTTAATAGAGCGTGACAAAGCAATTGATCGGATCCATTGGTGATGTAAGGCCGTGTCTCAATTCAAAGAGTACTCAGTTAAGAGAATACTCTTTCGCATAACACCAAGAGAGAACTCTTGTTTGCTTTCTGGTCGCTCTCTCCAATCTCCAGTTGGAACGATGCTCTCTCGTATTTGTAAACAAACGATGCAAAGTTTACAAGTGCGTAAATTTTATTAATTCAAGTTGTAAACATATTAAATACTTTTGTGAACTATTCAATTAACAATTTTTAAACTTACTGGCGTCGTATTTCAAGAGGGAATAGCTGTTTATAGGTGATGACAAAATTTTTAATTTTGTGTATTTAGTGGCATATTACGGCCGAAAAGGTTTACTGAATTTCTAGCCATAGGTAACTGTTCACTGGAAATAATAAATTTGTAAAAATATTGAAATATTGGCAATATATGTCGCACGTTATTTCAGCAACCTCAAACTGTAGTTGTAATAAAGATGGCGTACGCCAGAGGGTACGAGAGAGCGAGAGCGAGTATACAACTTCGTACGCTCTCGCTCTTTCGTACTCTCGGCGAACAGTTGAGACAGGCAGAGAGTGCTCTTTCTGACGTAGTTGTGACGTATTTACGAGAGCGAGAGCACGAAAGAGCACTCTTTGGGTGAATTGAGACACGGCTTAAGGCAGATCGCCGTGTTGACCTCACGACCGTCTTAATGCGGCAGTATTTGACACAGTGCGCCCCTTTCGAAATTACTAACGTTCGTCATTAACTATGAGGGGCGTAGGTTATTCATTTCGTACTATTAAAATTATGTGACTGCGTTTAGACTAGATTTTAACTGTGCATTTCACATTATACTTTGATTTCTAGACTACCCGCCTATGCGTGCATCGATATCTCTATTAAACCATTCCGAAAGTTGCTGGATCGGTCATGACCGGTTGCCCTGAACATAAAATTCTACCGCGTGATTTGCCATCGTCGCCTTTAGGAAAATTGTGTGAAGAGCAGTCGTTAATGAATACATACCAATTTCACGCCAATGCGTTCTAGACACCGTTAAAAGTGATTCTTGAAATTAAACTGTGATGTACCTTAATTACGTTTAAATAAAGCCAATGAAACCCTTGGCCATATCGTCTAACAACAACTTAAAATATAAACGGTAAATCCGGGCTAAATACACTACACACAATGTTAAAAATTAAATGCGTGAATAGCGCAACGATGGACAATATGCAAACGATTTAAAATGGCATACAATGGTGGCGGCAGATATGTCGCACGAAGGCGATACTGTGCTCGTATGTGGTGGCATGTATATAAATAGTGCCAAGAATCTCACTCGAAATGTGACACGCAAAATGTTTGCTAAATAAATTAATGAGCGGCAGGGAACGTCCGAGATGTTTGGAGAGCCTTATGAATAAGTGACGTAACTTGAGATATGGTCGGACAATGTAACTGCTAAAGGCTGAATGGTGCACTGAATAGTCCTTGATTAAGACCAATGGAGCGCCGTGAAAAATAGTCATGCGCCCAAATGAGCGGCGGATCGGCTTAAAAGCTTCCTAAATGCTTGCTTATGTCCGCTGTCAAGGAATTTTGTTTGTATATAACGCAGCGTGTCATCTTTCCACAAGTTAGTGGCGAGCGAGCCTTCGGACGTGGTGGGTGTCGAAGGTCGTCTCTCTGCGGC
>PNEQ01062225.1:0-14510 GCA_003012365.1 Medauroidea extradentata | reverse complement strand
ATGAATAAAGTTGGCAGGTAAGACGGAGCGACCGTCCACACGCACCGTCTTAACTGTGCAGTTCACGCGCAACTGAGCAAATTTGCTCAGTTCTCGTTTTGCCTGCGCAGTTCTCCCAAAACCACAGTTTTCCTGTCCACACGCGCCGTTTTAACTGCAACGTCTTGAACTGCGCAGTCAAAACGTTGGACAAAACCTTACGTGTGGACCGGCCTTAACAGTGATGCAATCTTTTGCAGCTTTGAATCCAGGCAGAGATTTCTATTCCATTGAAATAAATGTGAATTCTAGCATCCACTTCCAAAACAGAGCAGTTTTGTCCAAGTTAAATATTCGCTCAGGAAAATATTTCTCCTCAACGATTTATGCTATGAATTCAGGAAAGTCACATCTACACTTGCAGCCTTTCCTGTTACTTTGAAGTTGTGAAGCACGCTTCTTGAAACGCTCAAACCACCCACCGCTAGAATTAAATATACTTTCCCTGTCTGTTTTGCCAGCTTTCTTCAGCATAACTTCATTCAATGATCTCACCTTTTACTAAATACGAAAGCTTAATGGTATCCATTTTTTGTCATATCCTTGATCTAGTGACAACAGTTTTTCCATCTCTGAAATTGAGCCCACATACTTATTGGTAATTATTGTGCTGTTCAATGTTACCACACTTTTAGTACTTGCAACGTTACAATGTGCGACCTTCACAATACTGTAGTACCCACAGTGAAAACAGGCTAAATGTTTTCATGAGGGGTTGGTGAAGATTTTCCTAACCTAATAAATTTTTATAATGTTTTCAGCTTTTATTGTATTGTGATAACAGATATCTGTTTTTTTACTGTAGTCTGCAACTGCACGCTCCCGTGATCACGGACACGCATACGCATAGCAAGAGAGACAAATGCATACAGTGGTCACAAAGAGCATTTGTGCACTTTTTTCCATTTTTCAGTTCTTTTTTTATCCGTAACTGTGAATTTTCTTAAGTTGCAGGTTTCGTTAACTCGGGCATTACTGTACTTTCCATTGCACATAAAACTGTTCACAAATCAACTCATTAATTACACAAGTGATAAATACTAACAGCAACTATTAATCGCAAATTGTTATAAGTACCAGTGTTTTAACTAGGCCTCACAATTATATAAAACGTGTTGAGTTGAAACTAGCATGCATTGTAAAGCCCATTAAATTTTTTGGGTGTCCTGTTCTGGCCTGTGCCCCATTTTGCACCTCACCCTTATTATTTATTATTATTATTATTTAAAGTGGATACCTTCGCAGGTGCATTATGTGATGGAGACTATTTGACGTCAGGTTGCAGGCAACGTTTCTGTTTATGAAATAAATATTTCCCAGAGTAGAAAACAAACGGACATATTCTCGCCTGGAGCATATTTATGGTTTATTGGATGTTTACCTGATATTTGTGAGCGATGGCATGGATTCCCATGAAGTGGACAGATGTTGAAATATTAATTTAAATTTAATAACAATGTACTTAAACAATTTCTGACGTGCTTCAGTGTTTTCAGCTCCAGGCAGATACCCATTGTGTTGTTTGACTTTCACTGTGACGTCAGCAGAGAGGAAAAATGGCGATGCAGCAAAGGAAGGGAACTTGGCAGAATCACCAATGCACAATGTGGTTTTTCAACCGACTTTCTTTTAAATTTGGATCCCACCACCTTCTTGAGAAAGTACGGGAATGTAAGGATTACTATGTATATACGACAGGATTTTTACTGGGTGCGGTAGACAGGCTTGGGGAATGATGCTGCTTGTTTTAATTTAAGTACTGTATGGTATAATTATGGTTAGGCACCAAGTAGCTAGGATATTAGGCATTGTAGGTTGCGTAATAATAATAAAATCACATTGAGATTTGTGTACTTTCATTCATTTTGAAACTTCCGAATAATGCCCGTTGTTTTACGGCAGGAAGTTAAGTTCTCTTAATGTTTATGATAGTTTTTGCTGTGCCTGGATCCGTTCTCGGGCACCGTGAGGCCTCGTAAAATAGGGGTTCTGCTCTCTCTCTCTCTCTCTCTGTGTGTGTTTGTTTGTGTGTTTGTGTGTGTGTTTGTGTGTGTGTTTGTGTGTGTGTTTGTGTGTGTGTGTATATATATAAACACACACACATACACACATATTTTTTTTTATATTTTAATTACTGTTTTAAATATTCTGTTCATTTCACACAAATACCAGACATTTTTGACAAAAAAATCATTTTTATTGGTTGTTGATTGTAAACTAAAAGAAAACAAGGAGAGCAGTGTTTAAGTCCAGTGTTTCTGCTGTTGTTTTTCTGTGATCATGAATTGGCCACAGGAAGGTCTCAACGGTCTCAATGCACAGCTAGGAGTAGAATTTTCAAATTAGAAAATATACGGAACAACATTTCATAATTCAATGCAAAATGTAAAAGCAGCAATTGTTAATGAGTCATTATATGCAGTTGCGAGGAGAGACTTTTTTCAGAGGAAGTGCTTAATTTATCATGAACCACCTATACAATTAAATAACATTTTTACCTGTTGAATTCCTTCTCTTGGTGCGTTTGCGCCTCCGTATTGGAAGGAATGAATTGATGACATCACGAGTAAGGGCCTCATGTGTGGATGGCAAGGTTGTAGTCAGATCGTCTGGCTTCTGCAATCATCCAAACTCTGTAACACTTATGTATTTCAATACTGTATGAATATCCTAAAATACAACACATCTGAGATATGACAAATATAGTATAATTAACAATTCTTGAAATGTCATTTGTCTGCACAGCTGCAGGAAAACCAAAATGCATAAAAAATTATACTGCACATACAGTTCAATTCAGCATGTTTGTGTAAAGTAAAATTTTTTTTTTGTTTCAATTAACCAAAATAAGTAAATTTCATAAAACAATAGAAGGTAAGTTGTCACTCTGGCTAAAAAGACATCATTATAATCATAAGTATATGAGTGAGTGTAGGTGGGTAAGAGAGAGTGGATGGGAAGGTTGGTGTGTGTGTGTGTGTGTGTGTGTGTGTGTGTGTGTGTGTGTGTGGGTGTGTGTGTGTAGGTGGGTATATATGTGTGTGTGTACATGGGGTGTGGGTGGGTATATGTGTGTGTGTACATGGGGTGTGGGTGGGTTTGAGTGAGTGTGGGTGGGTTTGGGTGAGTGTGGGTGGGTTTGGGTGAGTGTGGGTGGGTTTGGGTGAGTGTGGGTGTTAGCGATGGGCTTAAGGAAGATATTTTGATAATCGAATAATCACTCTATCGTTGAGAAACATTATCAAATGACCTTTTCAAAATAATCTATCGTAGCTGAAGAGCAAAATCATTCTTTCCTTTGCTATTTTTTTATTTATATTTTGAAATAATCTCTCTGATATTTGGCGAGTGAAATCTTTCTTTTCTTGGCTGTTTTTTTATCTTGTTTGCTTTTTAACTAGAAATTAAGCTTAAAAGGAGGGAGGAGGAGGTGCTAGTAACTTAATATTTCATGCATGTGTGACTGTGATAGGGTGTAATCTGAAACAAGTGAGTGGTGTTATAGTTGCAACAAAGAATTTTTATCATATATCCATATGACTATCACTGTAAAATGGTCATCCTTCGTTTTGAAGAGTATCTTATATCATTTCATTATTCATCTTGCAAGCGATTATAAAGCAGCAGTTTTATATAAATTTTGAGTTCAACTGTCAAGAATGTATCATAGAAGGAATAGTAGAGAACTCTGGTCGTAGAAATTATATTTTTAAAAATAAGAGCCTCAGTACACACACCCAAGTAGTGTTTACTCAACCTCAAACTGTCCCAAACTAACAATGAAGTACATGAGAAGCTATCAGCTTAGAGCTTGTAAAAGGGTACTTGACCCGGCCCGCCCTTTTGATCTCCAAAATTCGATTTCTTTTATGCTGTAGAATATTTAGGCCTAACCTTAACGTTAATGTAAACATGATTTCAATAACTCGACTGCAGATTTATGCGCGATTCTCGGCGTTAGCAGATGTCTAAAGAAGTCGCAAGGTGCTTCGTTTAACTTGGACTGCAGAGTAGCCTGGAAGTGTGGGGGGCCCGGCTTGCCTGGTGCGTGTGTAGTGCATTGAGATCCCCACAAAGTAATCTATAAGGACAGATGTTAGTTATAAGTGACAACGCAAGGAGAAACAGACACACATTCATATTTAATTGTAAGCTAAAGCTTGTTGTTTGTTAAGGAGCAGTGGGCCAAACCAATATATGTAGTAATAATGAATATTAATATTAAATAGTGTATGACAGGTGAGAGCATTCATAGCTAGTATTAAGTGTGGCCCCTGGTGAGGAATCTTTGTATTATAGTGTCATGTGACTTGTAGCAGCCTCTAAAGAAAAGAATGTGTTAACTTTAAAACGAGCACTACATATATATCTAAGTAGAAAATTAAGAAATTAAGCCTTTATATATTTATTGAGGTTTACTGTTGTAAAATTGGTAAATTGAAACCTCCTAGTAAAGTCAACCCAGTTAATTAAAGAATGCTCTAGGTAGGTAGAAGAGTAGCTGGCGTAGTAATATCTCAGGTCACTTCCGCCGGGGCCAGCGAGGCTGTTGAACATCGGCCACGTGTTTTTTTACTTGTTTGGTGTGTGTGGAAGCGAGCGGATGTGTGCGGGAGGGCCGATGCAAGGCTGCGGCGTGCAAGCAGCATGGTTTCGTTTCTGATAACCTGAGCCATCAGGCAGGGCAAAGTAAAACATTTTGGTTCCTAATTTAAAATAACTGAAGTAGTTATTTCTTTCTTTATTTACCGTTCTAAGCGAGTATTGTGAAGGCCCACCGCGAGGTATTGTACCGGCGTGTGTATCTGTATTGTATCATCAATCAATCTGGAAATAGAGTGAACATCCTGCAACTAACGCGGTATTTTATTCTGTATAAATGACTATCACTTATTTAAATTGCCGGGCAGATGAAAATTTAGCAGAATAGATTTCTCCATCTCTTTTGTTTCTTTCGTACCCTCGACGAAGAGTGAATGAGCTGATGTTTACTGCCGCTGAGAAAATAGCTAGTCGAGGCATCTTAAATTATGAACCCTGAGAGAAAGATTATAGATACAGTGCACGGGTAGGCCGCACTACAAGCTACACTATGTAAATGCAGTTTCAATAACTTGCGACATGTGAGCGGACGAAAATACCCGTTCAATTTCATCAGTCATTGACATTTCATTTTCCATAACGAACTGTTGTCAAGGGTTCTTTGCACAAGACAGATGGTAGTCACACACTGGTGAAAACACTGTATCTGTCCTTGTAGAGAAGTTAAATGAATGTAATGTTTATGTCTAAACCCAAGAAATAACTGTGTTAATTTAGTGTAGTAAATAACAGTGTCAGTTACCTTCTGTTTTTTTTTTACACCTGTTAAAACATTCCAATTAATTTCCAACTTATTTCGGTGTAGCCAATTCGTTGAGTACTTTTGTATTGATATAATTATTCATTCGCATTGATTTTAGTTTAAACTGTTCACTTACATTTTACTCCGATATAATCATTCACTTACATTTCACCTCGGGCACATTTTCTCTCAGAAACACTGTCAATTTCTGCTTTCAAAAATTTGTTTTGAATGATATGAAATGTTTCAAATGATCTACAAAATGTTTAAAATATTCGAGAACACAGAATAATCAAATTGTATCTTGAGACATTTCATTCAATTTGGCTCAACACTAGTGCGTGTGGGTTACTGTGCAGGTGAGTATTTAGTTGGATAGGCATGAGTGTGGGTGAGTGAGTGAATGTGTAAATAAGGGTGGTATTCACGAACATTTTCATAACAAACTCCCAAATGCTTTGCAGCTACGAATTCGTACTCTTGCAAACAACCAACCAAATACCCTCCTAATATTAACGTATTCATGGAAAAATTTTGCGCATCCTACAACTAAACAACACTTGTGGATCTAATGATTTTTCGTGAGGGAACTGCATTAGAAGTGAGCTCGCCATAAAATGTAAATTTCTACGTAGCAATTTCCCCATTAGATGAGTGCTTACCACTAAAATCGCTGATACACAATATTACTGAACATCTACACATAACTATTTAAACCGTTAATTTGACTGCAAAAGACAAAAATTATTATCATGGTCACAACAGTCTAACTACATTAATTTCAAAGTTAATACTCGTAATGATGGTGGTGTAGTGAGTAAAGTCATTGACTGCCAAGAAAAATTTTTTGTGATCAAACCTGTGTGCTATTTTCTTAATTATTCATCTACATGAAATAGCCAATATTTTAATGTAATGTTAGGCTTAAGTAAAAACTTTTTGTAAGGGATTGTTGATGTTTTGAAAAATATAAGTGAGGTTCAAAAATATATCTATATCAGCTCAATAATTTGCTCA
Source organism: Medauroidea extradentata (assembly GCA_003012365.1). Classification (NCBI taxonomy): domain Eukaryota; kingdom Metazoa; phylum Arthropoda; class Insecta; order Phasmatodea; family Phasmatidae; genus Medauroidea; species Medauroidea extradentata. The sequence continues at coordinate 8,110 of PNEQ01062225.1, read as the reverse complement.
TAGCTGTTACCACAGCATCCATCACAGGATTAACATTTCAATTGTTCGGCCTATTTAAATTTGTTTATAGTATTCATATTGGTTTGAATCTACATATACGCATGTCCTGTAGAGCATCAGTGTTCCAATAAAGGATATATTGCTAGATGATGTCCACAGACTGTCACCTATCTTGTCCCTCTATGGGCTCCTGCAACTTCGAGAGAGCTAGTGACACACAAACACGCTAATTGTCTAAGAATCTCGTTTCTTGTGAACAGTAGTTTGCTGCATGCATCTCCCTTGCAAAAGTGACTATGAATACCAGTCCAAGTGTACGTAAGAGTGTGTGGTGGCTGAATGGCCCCACAAAGGCGATCCAGGTTTGATTCCCAGGAGAAGGGGGACTTGGTCCCTGAATTTTTGCATGTGTGAATCGTGCCGGATGATGTCATTGGTTGGCTGGTTTTCTCAGGGATCTTCCATTTTCGCCACCTTTTCATCTGGTGCTGCTCCATACTCACCTCATGTACACCCCTGACCAGAGCTAAAGACCTCGATGTTAAGCACTTACAAAAAGTCTCTTCACTAAGGCCATAATCCCTTTTATACCGACAGCCCTAAAACCACAGTTTTTGAGTTCCTTTATTTACTGACACAGCTGGCCAGTAACTGGCGAGCAAGGATTTGGCGTCTGGACTGGAGGCTATATTTGATGTAACTTCCTGTTGAGCTTACTGGCGAGCTAGAGATAGGGCAGTCTCAGCAAAAACAAATGAGCGCAGACGCAAGGCATGATGGGTGATGAAACCATTTGTAGCAGACATGAGTTGACGACCATCATTTGTGAACAAGTAACTGACATTTAGGTACCAATCTTTTTTTAACAAAAATGTTTGAAAAGACATAATATGATATTCGTGTTTGGAATCTTCTTTCTCTAAGATTTTGTTCTTGTGAGATCAATTTCTCGCACCAAAAGTAATGAGTGTGTTACAGATCTGCGCCATGTGCGTATGGTAGGTTAATGAATTATTTTTAAGTATCCATTAATCGTAAAGTCAAAAACAACAGTCCCTGGCAAATAAACATCACAAAAATGCCCACCAATAAAAACATAGAAGAGAACAGAAGGTGGCACATTAACAAACACACAAAAAACCAGAGGAAGCTGTTGTAAACGAACAATATCAAAGTGGAAGCAATGCACTATTAAATAAATGCTGGGCTACTATACGCAACGGGCAACGAAAAATAATTATTTATATAATTAAATATAGGCTCACTCGCCAAGATAAACTATATAGGTACACCAGAGGAATATATATTAAATGAGAACTCTGAAATGTGTGGTTGCTCAAAATGATTATTTAATTTTCTTTAAATTCACAGAAAATATATTGGCATCGATGAAGTCCATTAGTACTGAAATTATAAAAAGCCCAAATCTTGCAGGCCCAGTTAAATGGAAATAGTGAATTGTTTACACAAATATTATTTTTCTTAAATTCACAACAAAATTATCAAAACAATAAATGCCCATTCTATAGGCTAAATAAATAACGTATGTCCACATCAATGAAGTAATAAATTAATAAAAATAAAATTATAGTTAAATTGGATGCATCTGTTAGGCCTTATAAAATTTTAAATTGTTATTAAATTCAAATTAGTTATTTAAAACATACAAAATATTACATTTAAAAAAATGTAAGTGTGACAGCTGTTAATTTATAGATTTAAAAAATACAAATTTAGCTGCGGCTTATCTGTTCAAAGTCCCGCAGTAGAAGAGTACAGCATGCTGGAATGACTTCATTTTCCCCAGTTACAGTGGTGAAACAAAGAAGACGAAAAAGCGAAGAAAAGACCCCAAAATAGGCCAGAATGACTGGACATCTGTAGTAGAAACTACAGGTCAGCTCGTGAATATGCCAAGACATGAATAGGCCAACACGCGAACAGGCTGGGTCGAGAATCAGCCGGAACGTGAATCGTCCGGGTCAAGAACTCTCACTACACAGAAATTATCAAAAAATTAAAGAAGATGAAAAATTTTAATAGAACATAAAACCTCTCGTATGAAAATTACTCACCAGACGAGGGCGAAGAGAATCACTTGACGAAATTACAGATGAAACAACCACAATAAAGATTTTAAAAATATGTAGCACTACAGTTTTTACTACATTACAACATATTGATTAGCTACATTATGTAGAAAGATAAATAATGGCAACTTAAGGCCAAGTTCTGCCCAAAAGGCAGGAGCACCAAACACACTCGACAGTGTGGTGGTTGATGGCAAAGTGTTAAGAAAAGCAACAGAAGAAGCTGCAGAAACGTTGAACAAACAAGCATTGAAAAGAGTTAGCAACAGTACCAACATAGGCAAAGTGCACATTGAAGCACAGTAGCGTGCGATAATCACATGATCAGAATCGCTAAACTGCATCGAAATCACACGGTGAAACACAGAAGTCACACACTGCAACGACAGCAGCACGTGGCATGAAGATGGAGGTACGACAGAACCACTGACAGAGGAATTTAAAACACAGCAGCTTACATCCTGCTAAGAGGAAAAAAAACACTGTAGCACGACTAGGGTCGGCTCGAGAATGTAACATGAAATAATAGCTGTAATTGAAAGTGAACTTTCTGAAATATCATTCACAAATTAAAATTACTCAATAACACCTGTTATTGTTAATATAATATTAAACAAGTTAATAACAGTGCAAAAATAAAATTTTATTAGCCTGAATTTAGGAAATATAAATTTAAAAAATTTCATATGTATATTATTTAAATTGTGTCGTATTTGATACGGCACAAATTTTGCAACCTCAAATTGTACGGCCCGCTAGTACTTGCAAGGATGCTGGAAGTGAAGTTTCACATTGATATGCTTCAAAAGAAAATTGTCACAAAATTATATTTACAAGCATATGCCGTACGTTGTAATTGTTTTCTGAAGTGTGTTAACAATAAATGTCAATTATTGTCGTGAATTTATTGCATTGTAATGTGGATACTTGTGTAAATTTTTGTTGGATGGCAGTGTTGTGAATAATTACGTGCTTCGTTTATTGAAAGTTGTATTTTTATAACACAAGTAAGACATGCCAATGTGATGTTTTGTACCTTTTCTTTGTTCAACAGATCTGCTTTTACATGCGTAAAGGAACTGACGAGTGACGTGACGTGAGAAAAATTATGTGCAGGTCTTATGTGTATTGGTTTTAATTCTAGTAAATTATTTTACTTAAGTTTTGTAACCTGCGTGACATGAAATACGAGGGTGAGAGTGTGTGAGTGCATGTGTGTCTCTCTCTCTCTCTCTGTGGGTGAGAGATTTTGGTCAGTACTTAACATCAAGGTCTTTGGTGCTGGTGAGGGGTGACATGAGGTGGGTGTGGAGCAGTACCGGAATGAAAGGGCGGGGGAAACGGGAGATCCCCGAGAAAACACACCGACCAACGGAATCGTCCGGCACTATTTCCACATGCAGAAATCTTGGGACCAACCCTGCCAGGAATGGAATCCAGATTCCCTTGGAGGCAGGCAAGTGTTCTGACCATTCAGCCTCCGTGGCCCCCTATGTGGGTGTGTGTGTGTGTGTGTGTCAGTGCATGTGTGATAATGTATTGGTTTATTGACATACACTATTACTCATGTTTTGTTGACAAACTTGTGTTAAATGAAAGAGTATAAAAAAACACAAAACAGAGATAAAAACATGCAAAAAACAGAAGAAGCAATCCCAGAGCAATCTCATCACTTTGAGATGTTCCCTCTCAGGTTGATTTGTATTAAAAGGTTGCGCAACGAAAAATGTTTAAAGAAAAAAGTCAAAGCCATTGTAAGATACAGGTTTCAACAATTGTGAGAGTATATAGTAAGACATGTCAGAATGGATCACCAGGGATTGACTGATAGTGCATTTTATTAGTTTTATTTTAATATGACTATAATGCTCATGTTTTATTTTAAATGTTTATAATTTAGTGTAGTTCCTTCGTTACGCTGATAATTATAGAGGTTATTATTTTTATGTTGAATTAATGTAAAACAAAGGAAGAGGCCGATAGGCTATCGGTATGTTCAAAAGACAGAAGCGTATCGCGACGTTTCGCTGCTTCCTCGGACAAAGAGACATGGCTGACTGCGGCGTGGTTGCCGAACTGATGAGGCGGGGAATTCAAAAGCGTCGAGTAGAAGAGGATAATGAGGATGTACGGTACAGTGGTTGTGGGAAGCTGAATGACTGGTGATGTTATCTTATATTGAAACCTGGTGGTTGCCTTAATTTAGTGATATATTGATGAGCTAGTTCCCATCGTCTGAGTTCAGAGCTATTGCTTGTAGGTGGCAGAGCCCTCACCACTCTAGTGCTGTGGCAAGAGTCAAAGTCTTTGTTGTGGTGGGCTGCATGGGCAGCAACTGGTTTTTCCTGTGGGTTGGTGTCTTTACCTGCTATGGCTTATCTGGTGTCTGCTCTGTGGCCATTCATTTTCTGTCTCAGAGTGTTGGTGGTGAGGCCAATATATTCAGCATCACAGTGTGAACACTGTAGCTATTAGATCAAGTTCTTGGTAGCACAATTGTAACTGCCTTGGATGGGGTAAATGTGGTTGGTTTGCCTACTTTTGAATGATGTAGAAGGCTGGTGGATGGCACACGTGCCACAACGTGAGCTATTGCAGGGATGAAAACCTTTGAGATTGGTAGCTGTAGAAAGTGGGAGTTTAAGATGTCTCTTCGCCCCAGGAAGCTGCTCTAAGCAGCGAAACGTCGTGATACACACTTCCGCGATTATGTGTCATCCTATTTGTGAGAGTATCTATCACGTTCTAAAACGTGAGTACTGGTGCTTCTGTCTTTTGTACATACTTATGTTGAATTAATTTAATCTTGGTAAAAAAATTAGTAGTCTGTTATATATGGTATATGTTCTTTGGGCGAACGCCTGCTGGCAGCGGGGATGGGGAGGAAAGTGGCCGCCGACGACAATTGGATTGGGGCTGCAAGCTGAAACAGACTTTACCTGAGTGGCTAGGCCGGCAAAAAGTTGGGCTACTAGTGAAACGAGGCACTATGGAAGTAAATGCTTGTTTGTAGAGAAGAAAGGGTTCTCTAAACTGAGTTGCTGGAAACACGAGACGTGTCGTGTGAGCGTCTCGGTGAACGAGCTGGCCACGCTACGAAGAGTCCAGCGTTGAGAGAGTGACGAGGAATTCAACAGCTGGGCCTACTAGGTGCCGGGCCTTTGTAGCCGCAGTGCTTGGCTGTTCCCATCACAAATCAGGCACTCCTTGTCTGTGGGACTTAGGCGAGAAGAGAGATGTCGTGTTCAAAGGTAGGCTTTGGGCCAGTTTTAAGTGTCATAACCGGGCGCTGGTTTCTGAAGAGTGAAACGATGTTTAGCCAGACGCATCAGCCAAGTTAAAGAACTGTGATAGTATGCTGGAAACTCTATTAACTGTTATTAAACCTTGAAATCCACAAACTTTGCTTCTGTCTACATCTTTTTTAAATAATCTTTACACCAATAACACAGCTGATATGTTTAAACATAATTTCCCTAGTTTCAGTGTTCATATTCAAGCGCCTTCCGCGCCGAAAATAGTAGTTGCTTGGATTTCGGGTGGCTGTAATGAATAAAAGGGCAACGCACCATGAAGGCAGCTATACCTGCTCGGCTGGAAGGCTGTTTTCAAGTTTTTTCCCACTATTATATATATTTATCAGAAAGAATTCTAGATATAATTCAGACAAATTTTGACAACAACCAGACACAAAAGACAGACCCAAAGAAAACAAGAATCCCAATATGAGAAAATATGGAAGTACGTAGACCTAAAACAGTGGACAGTGTACAGCAAACAAAAAACAAGAGACAACACGACAAGTTAGACTTAACTAAAAAATGCAACGTTACAGGAATTGTGATCTATTTCCATCTTCAGGATGAGACACAGCTGGTCGGAACACCAAAATGTGAATGTGGGTGTTCCGACTAGTTGCGTCTACTTTTTCCTTGATTCTAACTTGTGTCATGTTGTCTCTTGTTTTTGTTTGCTATACACTGATTTTCATCTACTTCCATATCTTCTCATATTGGGAATCTGGTTTTCTTTGCATTTGTCTTTTGTGTCTGGGTGTTGTCAAAATTTGACTGAATTATATCTTAAGAAGTCTTGCTTTAATATACATATTATTGGGGGGAAAAAAGTAACGTAATTCCTCTGGGACCTCCTTCTTCTGTATTTTTATGTGTTTTTATCTATGTTTTGTGTTTTTTGCCCTTTATCATTTAATGCAAGTTTGTCAACAAAATATGAGCAATGGCATATCTCCACAAACCAATAAATTCTATTTGTAAACTCCCATTGCAACACACATTTAAAAATCAGTGTGTGGGTGAGTGTGTGAAGAAGTGGGTGAGTGTGTGAGTGTGAGGGCATGTGTGAGGGAGTGTGTGGGTGAGTGAGGGAGCAAGTGTGTGGGTGAGCAAGTCTCCTCTTGCCAAAAAATTGTACATTTCTCTCACTTGCCAGCCTTCAACATTTGTACACCTCACTTGCAAATAATCATTCAAAAAGAACCAGACAAGACAATTCTATGCTTTTTGCCCAGTTTAGAGATACCTTCCTTAGTCAGCATGTTTTGATTACAATTTTATATTCTATTACAAGAACTGTTCAAATTTTTACAGAAAATTGGACAAATACATGATTACCTCTGGGTGTTTTACGATTATTATTATTATTATTGATATTATTATTATATTACCAATAGAAGTCAACCTTTAACTCATCCAATGTCATAGAAACTGACTTTGTTCTAACTATTAGCTTGGATGACTGAATCTCTTCAATGGGTCAGTACCGAAGATAGAGTTTTTACTGCAATATTATTTTGAAATCAACTTAATTCCCACACTTTTTAAAGATTAAAAACTTAATTTAGTTTGCCTTTATATATTTAAAAAAATTTGCAGTATTTTCATTACAACTGAATTTTTAAAAATATTTTGTATACCGAAAGTATTTAGGTCAAAATGCTGCACTGAAAGCCTGTGGAGAACAAAATTATGTGCTTAAGCACCTCACAGCCGCAATCAATGAGAGCTTCCCAATTAAGTCACCACAGAATGTTAAATTTTTAAATCTCTCATGTGTTATCATGGCAGTAAAATTTCTTAAGGCAATGCTGAACTATCTGCCAAGACACTTTGCTTAATTACTCGAGTGTCAGCTTGAAAACTGCAGAAACAAAGCACTGCCAATGAGAAACCGTTAAGTGCTATAGTAACCAACACCATATTGCTGTTATCTTACCTCAGCGCTGATAGTACCCGGGGCAAGTCCCTGGATGTTGAGACAGTGAGCAGCCTGTAGCAGTGATGGCAACTGGTTGGGGTCCACACTCACTTCCCCGCGATACACAAACTCCAGCAGTGCCTCTAAGTCGGTGGCAGTGACGCCAGCTAACATCACCACTGGATGCTTGCAAGGGGTGCTCTGCACAAGTAAACTCCACATCTACTACAACACACTCCCACTCTTCAACATTTAACAGTGCTGATACAGCAAAATAAAAAAAAACTAAGACGTCTATAAAACATAAATTTTAAGCATTCACAAGTAAAATATTTGTTGTCGATAGCAAACAGGGACAAGTTTTTTGTCCATTCACTGCTGTACATTCTAAAACCCTTTCTGCTATCAGATAAACGTTACCAGTTCCTGTATCAGAAAAAAATTTAAAATGTCAATACAGTTCAACACACCAAAAAAACGGTTCTGCCACAGTCTGACAGTAAAGTCTCCAGCCTATAGAACTCAATCAACACAGAAAAGGAACAAGTGATGTTTCAGTGATTGTTCAAACTGCTTCAGAACTGGTTTAATAAATTATTTCCCAGGGGTCATTCCATGTGAAATCAGCAAATTTTTAATTTTTTGGTTGCTTGACTATTTTGTATTATTTTTATAATTTAACTACGGTTACTATCATGTTCCAATAGGCGAAAACCATTTTCATTAAAATTTTATCTCTCACCGTATTGGATATAGGCCCTTTTATGCGGTGGCCCGCGCAGCAAAATCAGCTGTTGCAGCCA
>PNEQ01062215.1:0-15554 GCA_003012365.1 Medauroidea extradentata | reverse complement strand
ACAAATCTTGCAATTCGTTTCAGGATGTTTAATCAATGGACCGATTAGCTCAACATGGTCAAGTCACCCTCAACTTACAATGCACGCGGTGGGCTCCCTCATTCTACCTCTAGTTATACTGCGAAAGTTACAAATTAAATTATGATCCAAAATTATTAATTGCACAGCACTATGCTCATGTTACCCAAAGAAAAAAAAACACTTTAACTTGCTATAGCGTGGTTGCGACTAGTACCGCATGGCCCGTGCAGCCGCCGCCGCTCTCAACAGACACGTCCGCACTCTACCACATCTCAAACGCTAAGAAGGAATGCCCGAGGTCCAGCGACCTCGCTGGCCCCGGTGGAAATGCCCATAGACAACATACCACTGCACGGCCATCCTAATGAGCACTACCTACTGAGAGCATTCCTAAACTTACTGGATACACTGCGAAGTTACAAAACAGTACTGGTGTCACAAAATATCACTGGTTTTAATGTCCTCTGGTTGCCTACATATCTTAGGCCAAATTGAGAACAACATCAGGTACAAGATGGCTGCCCCCTTGAATTAATAATAAATATTTCCATACAGGTTGATCCTAATTCCTATGAATGCTCTCACCTACCAGACCTTGCACCAAATAACATTAGTTGCCCATTATCATCGGGTTAGCCCACCGCTCATAAATTTAACACTTCCAAACACAAATTACAAACACTCATTTTCCTTAATTCTATTCTTAAAGTCCTTGTCTTGCCATGTTACTGCGGTCTGCACGGTCAACAGTGCAAAGTCCCAGACTGATTACTTATATACTAACACGTGTCCTTCACTTGCTTGCTCACCGCACCATTCTCCCTATGTGGTAGGCCGGGCACACTACCGTCAGGCGACCCCTCTCACACATCAACATTATTGTAACTAGCAACCACGAAACCTCCCGGGATACTATTAGGCCTATGCTGACGCCGGTACTAGCAAAAAAAAGATTCTACAATCAAAGTTAGTAACCAAATTTGGAAAATTAATAGGGTAGGTAGGCCAAGTACCTTACAACGTTTCTGAACGTGCAGTTTTTTTAGATGGTTAAGGTAAACATTCATGTTTTTGTGTTAGAATCGGTGACAAAAAAAAGTATTTCTAGATGTCTGCATAGGAATGGGTGTCCGGAATAATTCTGATTGTAGTAACTAATGAACAGTGTCAATGTTTATTTGTGTTGACAACAAATAAAAAAAACTGATTTGAGACAACTTAGTGGTTATAGACCTAAGCAGGAACTGAAAAGGGTTGTAGGTAAAGGGTATTAAAATAGGTTTATTTTGTAAGGGTGGTGCCTTCGTGTTATTTCTTTTTGTAATTTTAGTTTGTTATGAATAATATGGATGGGACGAGCACGTCTGAGGCTATAAATACCGGGGACAGCCCAACTGGTAGGCCTATTGGTATTTTAGGATCAGGGGATCCTATGTTTAGTGAAGGGGAATATAGTGAATCTGATTTGTGGAACACCTTTGAACTGACACCTCGCAGAATGGATTTTGCTGCATTAATGCAAGCCATCCGTGCAGAAAATCAGGTATTAATTAAAGAAATTAGGAGTGAGGTGCGAAACGAGAGTAGGGAGGTAGTAAGGGAGACAGCTACTTCCAGTACCTGTGTCGTCTCAAGAGAGCACACGAGTCACCCGAAGATGTGCAGTATGCCCAAGAAATAGACACCAAAACTAAAACATATTGTAACAAATGTTGTCGTTCAATGTGCCTGAAACACATGAAAAATGTTTGTGAAGAGTGCTTTGATGCATAATTTGGACAAATACTAAGGATGAAAAATTTGTTATTGCTAAATGTCAGTAATATTTGTAAAATATTTAAAGTGTACTATATTGGGTTTAGTATATTTACAGACATTTCAATGTATCATTTTTTTTCTCTTTTTTTATGTTAACAATTTGTAGAAGTGTAGGAATGTAAATCAATGTTATACTTACACATTTCGTCACTGCATATTTTTTCTATAAACTAACACACTAATAAAAATTATTGTAATGTGTTAATTTTGTATTTAAATAAACAAGAAAATTAAAAATTAAAAAATTACTGCCAAAATTTTACAAATATAATTTTCGTAAGTGGGGTGTTGTCAACACCCCACGCGACTTGTAATGCTTTGATTTTGTGCGCGACTGCTTAAGGGTAATGGGTGCCTACAAGGTAAGGGGAAAGCACCCTCAAACTTTCATGTTTTTAGGTCTAGTAGTTTGGGCTGTTTGTTGATGAGTAAGTGAATGAGTGAGTGGGACACTTCATTTTATATATACAGATAACAAAATAGTGTTTTTCATAGAAATAAATAGCTTGTTTATCTGTACAGAGAAATGTAGATTGAATAGTGTATGTTTTGCCATTTTAGGGTATTATTTTGTTGTTTGTATTGAATGTGGTATAACGAAACTACCATTCAGGCGTTTTCTAGTTCTGAGGTGTATGCTCTTTCGACAGATAAACGCAACGGCTGGAATAAAACTCTTACTTTAACAAGTAAACTTATTTACTTTTACAACATAGGTAGGAAGGAGGGTGCCTTACAATTGAGTGTTACATACTACATTGTAAAAAAAAGTGAAAATTTACACGTACGAATGTTTGATAATTTTACATATTTGTACATGTAGTCATGTTGACAAGTACCAATATGTAATTAAACACAAATGTTTTTAGAAATCCAAAGATTACTATAAACTCGAGATTAAACTACACAGACGTACACACATATTTACCAGAAATTTTAGGTTAAATTAAACTTTCAAACGTACATGTAAGAAAATTGACACTAATCATAATTTTTGGTTTTATTACTGTACTGTCATTGTATCAACACATTGTTATCATTGCAAAAATACTTATTTAAACGTACAGTTTTACAATGACTGTCATGAATTTGTACTAATAGCTTACACAAAAATAATTTTTTACATATAAATTAATAATGACGTTTTATGTTTGGTCCATAAAGTTTTTAAAAACATATACCGAGGGAAATTAAAAATGATTACGCTAATTCTTGTATTGAAGGTTTTAGTAAAACGCTGTATAAGGATGAACCCTATTACATAAACATATGCATGTATACACAAATTTGCAATATCAGCCCTCGTGTTTGTATAAATCAGCCTTAAATGTCACAATTTTTCTATGATTATACATGCAATAAGTTTTATAACAATCCAGCTGCGTCATTTAACATGCAGTGCAAATATTTCCAATTCTCTCTTCTGCAAATGGTGTTCTTTGTTTAAGAATCTCGAAGTCGAACACATTATTAATTCGTTAACAACATTTCTTCAATTGTGAATTGTTTATGCAAATAATGCAAATATTAATATGTAATTTAACTTCAAATTTTAAATGATTGTGAATTCTTGAATGATATTTCTAAGTAGTCACAACTGCTACTTCATTATTGAAGTTTGTGTAGTTATACATAACAATTTATTTCATAGAAACCTATTCAAAATTTTTTATGTCTATAAACTTGTTTTTCATTTGGTTGCCCGTAAATAATTTTGTTGTATTTAGGTTTACTGGTAGCGCAAAGTGACTTGGTTTTGAAAGCTTGATCTTCACATACAATGACGTACTATATTATACTTATATGTAGAATATAATTCAGCAAATATATGCGTCGAGTGGAATAAAATTTGGTAATTGATGCACTGTATGTCAAAATATTGCCAGTTTAAGTCTCAGACACCCTATTACATAAGTTGTTCATATATTCTATCGGTGAAATTCTACCGCTGAAGTTACGAGCTTAAATGTGTATCGAATACTTCTGGTCTTGTGGTTATAATGCAGAGCTGATAGTCTTAAGGTCATGGGTAGGAATCTACTAAGACCAGAAACATTTTCGGTAGTTTATAATGATTGTTGAAGATTTACACATTGTCAAAATGTAAAAATTCATTGGCTAAACAAATTTATGCGCTAGACACAAATTGCTGAACTGATATTTAAAAAAACTTATTTATCTGTAACATGCTTGCCACAACTGCGAAAACAAAATAATTCTAATTTACTTTTACCCATAGAGTACTGGTTATTTTACACAACAGCCTGTAAAAATGCACCTGCAGTGGTTTTGTTATTTTACTTGTATTTACTGCATGTTTACCATGAAACACTGTAAAATACACACGGGTATGGCTAGATTAAAATTACCAGTACTTGCATGAAGGCTGTGATGCAGCACACAAATTTATTTTACAATGTATGGTTTATTGCTTATTTTTATGTAGGGAAGGCATAGTTACAAAAAAATACTATCACCAGCTGCCAATCTGAAGACAAGATTGTAAACATAGGATCGTTAGCATTTAATACAGACAATATTATCCAAATATTAAAGCAAAATTATTAATACACTCCGTGCTTTACAGTTGCCTACTATTCTAACGTCAGCAAAGCAAATGGTTCCACCTCGCAGTGTCGCTCATCAACTAGCAGTTTTCGTTAGAAAAAAAACGGTATATTTGTCATGTCATTTAGTAAAGCAAATAGGACTTGCAGTGTTTTTAAACTAAATAGTTTCATAACTAGGTTAGCAACAAGATAACTGTTTTTCTAATATTTTAATTTCGGAATAATCATTCACCATTGCAAGCTTCAAGATGTAAACAATATACAGGTCAAACATGAAAAACATAAATTAAACTAAATGAGCTGAGGAAAGACAACAAGATTCAAACTTGATGCAGAATCATATGTTTACAAATAAAGATCTCCTATAATTAAATATTCAAGCAATTTTTATTAATAATATACTATCACCCACACAATTAGAAATGGCTGTAATTATCACTGCATTAAAAGATTTAACATTTTGATATTAAATTACTAAACAATTAGATACTAAACCTAACACATCCCAATCAAACAAAATTCTTATTAAGTTTGGTCTAATAATCATACACAATATAGAAAAAATTAATATAAAAACTAAAATAATAAAACGATCAATAAATAAATCATTATGCATATAATCTTTACTGTAATAAACAATTAAAGAAGAGCTGGTATCCTCCCGGAAAGGGGAGAACACGTCTTCCGGAGGCATGGCTCTCATCCATACCCAACCCTTAAATAAGGCAAGGAAAAAGTTTGGTGCGAAATTCGCATCCAAGTGTGAGGGGTTGTACTACGTAATCAGCAGCCATGGTGACACGATGTGGCCATAGCACCAAGATAGGTGACAAAGGTTCATCGGTGTGATGTGTACAAGGCACCTCTGTTTTAAGGAAATCCTGGAGACAAATCTAGCCAGAGGATAGCCTCCACAAGAAAGAAAAGACAGAGGTGCAGCTGGAGATGCAGGAAGAAGATGATCCCCCAAGTATGAGATGTCAGGTGGGCTCCCAGAGAACAGGGTCAGGAAAAGGTGGAATTGAAGGGAGAGGATCTCCAAGCTCTTCCACAAGATTGTCTGACCTGAACAGAAACGGGCCAGGATGACATTGCCAAAGAAGGAAACCCGAGGATCACCATTGGGAAAGCCAATTCTAAACTGGTGCCAACCATCAGTCTCATTGAGCAGCTCGGAGTATAGCTATCCCAAGGGGAATGGGTTCCTAGTATTCAGTCCCAGGACAGAGGAATTTGAGGAGAGGAGGTTAAATACCATATAACCTAGCATAGAATCCTGATGCCCTCGAATACTGTCTTACTACTGAGGAAGAGCAGCAGGACAGCAAAGGGAATGGGTTGGAGAGAGAGGCAGCTGAGAAAGAGGTCTATCGGAGAACCTGCGTAGGGTTTGGAGGAGGCTGGAGGCCAGAATACACGCAGTTTGAAGAAGAAAGATCAGTATAACTAGAAATTAGGAGGGACCCACCAAGAGAGTCTGGGACACAGAAAAAGCCTTGGAGCAAGTGTCGGCGACAGGCTGAAGGAAGGCATACAGATACTGGGATGCTCGGTTGTGGCAGGGGTGGAAAGGTCAAAAATGGTCTGATAATAGCAGGAACCTGTAACCTACAGTAAACCCTCAATCTAACGACGTTGCTTGGTGCCAGGTAATTATGTCGTTAGACCGCAGATGTCGTTAGTCCCGAGATAATTAATTTTGCCCTCCCCCCACTCCAAAAAAATGTAAGTATGTCTTTTCTTAAAGTTAATCCAGAACAATTACTGACTTTAACACGTTTTTCATTGAAATTATATTTTAGTACAATGAGAAGGTGTCTTCCAAATAAAATGGTACCCCATAATCCCCTGTGTGCCATGACGTGAGTGGCCGCGTGGCGCCCTCGGTCTGGTTGTGTAGGATGCGGGAAGGGAGAGGCTGCTGGCATTGACTTGCCTCCCTCTCAGCTCCTGTGCGCTATTCCTTGGTCTTCTGGTATGAAGCGCACACAGACCACAACAGAACAACTCTTTATTATTTACATACAATTATACTGCAATGATTAAAAACCTTTCAGTACAGCAATTTCTTTTAACTGCCGAGGAATTGTTGCAGCGTGTCGCCATTATAAGTGTTTAAGCTATACTAATAAAAGTGTTTATTAAAGAAAAAACATCTTATAAAATGTCTGTATATTTAAATACTCGAATGCCTATTATGAATGTGAATTTAGAGCCACTCAAAAAGGCTAAAAACTGACTTTTCAAGGTGCTGTCACATATAAAATGACTAAATTACTCGTCGCTGAAAGTCCTAAGCCTGTAGGAAATATCATGAATCTATGCACAACGCACCAGTTTAATGCTCTGTACTGCGCATAGAGGCGAAGATACTCTCTGTGCGCTGGTTGCAGTCACTGTTATTGCGTCACTGTTGAGCGAGCATTAAACCAAAACCTTATCAGCTCACATGCCGCACATGGTGACGGGACTGTTGTTTTTGCATCTTGGGCAGTTTTTATACCACATCGATTTCATAGCCAAGTCCCTCACGTGACGAGTGATCAGAGATGCTGTGGAAGGTGTCAAGGTCAAGCCAAGCAGAAAAAAGATGAGATAACGCTGAATTGTTTTTCTTTTATTTTACGGACTCTGTGCAATGCTGGTACTTTTTTTTTCCGTGCTGTAATGAGGGTGAAAAAAAAAAGAAACATGTTGTCTCTTCAACCCTAATCCCCCTGGGCTTACACAAGACACGAAACAAATACATTGGCTGATGGGAGAGAGTGGCCGAGTGGGAGAGGAAAAACAAACGTGTGGCTCTGCTTTGTGGCGAGATAGGATGCAAGTTGCACGTGACTATCAGACAATTAGCAGTTGATGCGCGCGCACACAAGCACAATCTGGCTTGTTGGCTGGGGGTGGGGGGAGTGAATGGTTATTGGCTGACATGGGCAGTCAGGAGGGGTGTTATTTATTGGCTGACATGGGCAGTCAGGAGGGGTGTTATTTATTTTTAGCCGTGCATTTCTTACAGCACAGCACTCACCAAGGAAAATGCAACGTGGATGATTTTCCTTAAATTTTAAATTTTTTGACCTGAATTTTTTACAGTTCCTCGAAAAAGTTTCGTAAATTGCCATGTCAGATATCTAACTGCGTAGCTGAGATAAGTCATCACTTTTCACAATTGTCTGTGTTGTGCGGGCAGCTTAATTCATCAGGCCCACTCCTCAACTATATTCCAGCCAAAGTTTCTAACATTTTTTATATAGTTTTTTTTACAGCTGCATATCGCTAATTTATGATAATTACAGTATGTTATTGTTTAATGTAATCATTATTTTTAAATAACGTTTTGCTGCAATCTATTGCACTTGGTTTAGCTTTGATCAATTTTTAAAATATAGATATACATTTACAGTATAGTCAACATCACCGCCGTAGCCATGGAGGTTTTTAGTAAAATTACATCCGCAATCACATCTATCATCATGTCGGATGTTATCAAAATACAAAGGGAATGATGTTCCAAACTTTTTGTTACAAAAATTCTGTTAACTTTTTATAAAAATACCTTACAGACATGCCATTTTAGTTTACCCCAAAATAAAGAAGTTGATGAAAATGTTCTATACAACTAGAAACCACAATAATTTTCAACACGGTTACTTGTGGCAACAAATGCTTCTCATAACAGGCTATTAAGTCACAGGGCTTGTACCTTTAATTTAACCATTGACTAACTCAAAATGTAGTTTCAAATGTTTAAGTTAGTTTCACTTTTTTGAAAGTTGATTGAAAGTGTAAGAGCTGGTTGGCCACAGTATGTGTAAAAAAACTATTTGCTAGATTGTTATTTAAGTGAAAATGCAAACTAAATGCAAACTTTTAAGAAGTGAACCCAAAGTTTAAGATGGTAATTTTGTTTAGTAGCTCTGTTATTCAACCATATTATTAAAATCGCAGTGTTTTTAGTTGTTTTGTTTTGTGAACACGTTTACTATAGAATAACCAAAGACAAAGTTCTAACATTTAAAACTATTCTTGTTCAGTGGCAGTGTAAATGCCATTTTGTCGGTGCTGACAAATTGAGCTGTTTACTTGCAGTGAAAATACTGCTCGTTGCTGAAATGAACTACATCTGGTATCTATTGCATGCTTGAAAATTTGTTTGTGTATGTGGTTACTATTTTGTTCTGACAAAGTCAATATTGGAGTGCTAATGGGCCTTAGAATTGAAAGTTACCTAACCCACGTTTCCCATAAGAACCTGTATTTGATTACCATGGTTTCTCCATATGCTGCATTTTTTTTATACTTATCCCCAGAAGTTGGTGACTGTTCACTATATTATGGGCAAAACAACAAGTAAAATTTCAGTGATTTTTGAGATTGTTTGCAATCATTAGTTTGCAGAAACCTCGTTACAGTATTAGAAAATGTAGACCTTTGGGTCATTAGAGATTTTCATTTAAACATTTTTGCTGCAAGGTTGTTGATATTCAGACATGTTGCCCATATTACTTCACGGTTTTATTGCTGCCAGTAGGTAAATAATCATTAGGCGAGGACTTAACTTACTGCTATTTGTTGCTAACCATTTGCAGCTGTTTGGTTTTTGAGCCCTGTCTGAAGTGATCCGTGCCTGTTCTATTAGGAGCAAGATCACCAAGTTTTCTAATGTAAATGGCTTGGTCATAGTTATTCAAGTTAACTGTAGAGATAATTTTGTAGGTAATTCAAACGTACTGTTTTGTGAAAAACTTAGTAGGGAAATTTAATTGCAGAAGGCATTGATGTTATAGACACACTTAGAACTTTGTGTACTTATCCACAGCGGAGTTGGTGTCCCGGCCAAAGGATGTGAACCTGCGTATACGGTTGCTGAATCTGCTCTTGGACACTGGAAGAGTGGCTGAGGCTTACCAACAAGCAGTAGATGTGGAATCCCAGTATATGTTTGTGAATGAGCAAGTTTGGTATGACTGTTTGGTGAACGTGCTGCAGGTATGGGACAGTCACAGTTATTCTTATCTTCCTCTGTTCATAGAAATGTTAGGGGTCCTGCTGACCTGAAAACAATGACGAAAGCAAGGATAGGCATTTAAAGGTCAAGACCATGTTCCGTCATTTCTGCTCTTTCTTTCATAATAATTTTTTTAAATTCCCAAACCAGATCAGATATGGAATAACTGTACCACGGTTATGTTAAAAGCAGTGTTTACTATTGTAAAGTGCCTTGACCCACTACCCTATTGTATGGTGGATTTATTGAATTCTTTTTCACTTTCTTATTAATGTTGGTGTGTTAAATGGACCTCCCTACTGAGGTGTTGCCACGCCTCCAGGCTGCTCAGGTACCTCCGCAACTGTGTATATGAGTGTTGCTGCCACAGGCAGAGCAGAGACATTTTATACTAAAGTAAACTTCAGTAAAGAGCCTGGTCATACAAAAGTAGAGCCTGGCTTACCTGAACATGGACTGATCATACCAGCAGTTTTTTTGGTTAATTTTATTCATGATTTAAACCTAGATGTTTTACTTAGTTTAGGCCTAATGAATTGTAATTTCTCTTATAATAATTCCTTTTGTATTATAAATGAATATCCAACTGGTGAGCACCAATATTTAAACAGTGATTTTCAGAAGTCTATTTTCATAAATGTATAGATGTTTGTACCTCACAAGTAATGGGGAAATTTTGGTTTATTTTAAATATTGTTTTTGTGTGTTTAAGAAGACTCAAAACATGCTGGTGCTGCCAAAGTGTAAATGTATCCATCCGCATGTACCATTTTTTGTTTAATTCCTTTCAGTTTCTGTAAACCAGATTTCAAAATATTGTAAAATGTAATAATAAGTTTTAATATGTATGGTTAATTTCACGTAAGTTAGTCTTACAGTAAGTGAAATATAATTAAGAGAGTTTCTAGCCGCGGGCGTATTCATCCGCGAAACTGGGGGGGCTAGCTCGTCGGCGGCCATTTTCCGCTCGCCCCAGTCTTTCCTGTGTCGTCCATGAGTGTAGGTCGGTGTTGTAGCGAGCGCAAAGGGCGCTTCGCTAGACTCTGCCGGCATGAGTGTTGAGTTTGATAAGAGATAAATAGTTGAGAGAATACGACTCGAAATCATTTACAGTATAACTGAGTTATTTGCAGTCGCGAAGTTATAGATTAATCGCGGAACTTTGTGGCCCACGTGGTACACAGTCGGCCAAACGCGGGAACTCTCTTAATAATACCACTAGTGCAAAGGGTTTATTTCGCAAAATAGGACGGTGGCTCACCGGGAAGTCCTTTGTTTTGTTCTGTAGCCGACCATGATATGTAACTGAACAGTGTGCGCTTTGGCGAAGTTTACGAAATATAATATTGTAGAAATCAATTGTTGTTTCATCCACGAACTCTCGTAGCCCACAGTAAACCCTGAGATGAGAGCATGTTCTACCGCGAGTGATGCCGAGGCACCTGAGCACGTGTTGATATTGGACAGCATAAATCTGTACCATCACACTATGTAGTCTACATTTTTTCTAGGCAAAAATGAAATAGATTTAGTTAATTAGTTCTTTAATGATAATTTCTTTAATTGCATAATTAGCTTAAAACATTGTGTATTTTGTCCTGAAAAAATTAGTTAACATAACATACATAGTTTTTAACAAAACTTAGCAACAGTTTTTCCATAACGGCTCTCATTTAGGATTAAAAGAATAATGTGTAATCTTGAAAGCAGTAGAAATGTTTAATCATGGCTTTAAATTGGATGGTGTTGTGAATAAACAGACAAAGCACCAATTGTAAGTTATGCATAAAATACTTTTCTACATCGAAATAGTCTTACATAAAAATTACAGTACAATCTTGATTTAACGAAATGCCACGGGGCTCGAAAATGTTTACTCTAAATCAAAGTTTCATAAAATTAGACTTCTTGGCACCCCCTTATTTTCTTCCCCCCCCCCCCAAAAGTTAAGTCTTTGGGCATGTTTTGTCGGAATTTAAGGTAATTTTAAAAACATCTGTTGGCTCGAAACAATAACAGAACACATTTTCCATCAACAGGTAAGTGACAGCCGTGAAAGAAAAAATATAGGCGATAAAACTTAAAAAAAACTTCCAGTAGAACGCTTGGCGAGCGTGTGCATAGTGAGTTAGGCCGTCTGCTGACTAACATGCGAGAAGTGATGACTATCACCGCCGAGCTGTCAATATTTCCATCTGTCTCCCGTCTCCACCACCAACAAAATTCAAGAAATTCCCATGAAAAATGTTTAAAAAAATTTTAAAAAAATTGCAATGAAAACTGAATTAAAAGTTTGCGAGACAACTGGAAAATAATAATTACTGTAAATACATGCTGCTGTGGCCGTTGTAGCTAGTAGCCAGCCGCGTTCGTGAAACAAACTGGCTGGCATTCTCGTTTAAAAAAATTTGCGCTTGAGCATTTTTTAAGCATTGGAGAAACACTTATTTAATTTTCCGTTTAATAAATTTGTTGTAAAAAGTCTGTATAAATAATAAAATTACATTTTTTTTTTATAAATTCGCTGGTTTTATCACTGGACGCAATAGAAAATAATCACGCTGGACACCAATGCATTATATCGGCAGTAGAATTGAGCACGGCACGTTGCACTGCAGTGCATTCTAATGGAAACGCAAAGCACTATCTGTGAATTAGTTCCTGTGATGTCCACTGCTGCGCTGTGGTGACTGGGTAACTAGATGCTCGTTCACTCGCAAGCCGTTAGGTTGAGGATCTTGGCGCACACTTGTGCAACACGGTTTCGCTAACTTGGCAGCGCGTGCTAATCTGTCACTCTCGTGGCCAAAGTTTCAAACAATTTTTTTTTATCCTCTCGTCAGTGGCGGATCCAGGGGGGTGGAGCGTAGGGGGCCTGGGCCCCCTTTCCCAAACCTATGAGTAAATCTACCAAAGCTAGTAGCTTTAACTGATTAATTAGCTGTAAAATCAATTTATTATTGCATTGTAAATGGAAGTCTGGAACAACTTACGACTTAATTAGGCTAATTGCGTTGTAAGTTATTGCAGTTTGTAGCTAATAGCAGCATCCAACATGGCTGAAGAGGGTGAAATGAGCGATATGGACGATGCGGTAGCAAGTGCTGGCTGTTAGAGCCAGGTGTTGAACGTTTTCATTTGTTTTGTAATGTTGAGGAAGTTGTCTGAGCACTGCGCTGCAGTAACTTGAAACTATAATTTTATGTGGACGCAAAATATTCTCTTCCGTGGGCGTAGAGATGATGGTTCCATTTTCCTTCCAACAGCGGAAAACAATAGTATCGTCGGTAACGTAGGACATTTTCGTGAGTTTTTACGATTCCGGATAGCTACAGGTGATACTGACCTGGAGAAACAGCTAAAAAACGTTTCTGCTAATGCAACATATATCAGTAAATCCACACAAAATCAACTCGTAAACTGTTGTGGTGAAGAGATACAGAAAATAATCTTTGAAAGGGTTCGCCAAGCAAACTGGTTTTCATTGATATTTGATGAAACAACTGATGCATCTCGTAAGGAACAGATGAGCATTTCTGTCAGATATGTGCACGCAAATATTTGTAGGGAAGATTTTTGGTCTTTTATTGATTGTTACGAATCAATCAGGTCTGAAGACATCCAAGGAGAAGAGAAACATCTATTAGGAAAAGCTCTCGCTCACATTGTAATAGACTTTTGCAGAAAACATTCTCTTGACTTGGAGCAGAATTGTGTTCGTGTCAGATCTGATAATTGTGCAGTTATGGCATCTGAAATGAAAGGTGCTGTTCAAGAGATATGCAAAATTGCACACAATGCAAAACGTTGGCTACGTACACAAACTTCAGAAGAGAGACATAGCGGGCTGGCACATCTACATATCCACAGGGATATAAAAATTGATGTGGAGAACATTATTGACAGATTTGGAAAGCGTAAAACACGGAAGTTAGATTTCATTTTGTAAATTGTGTGTTGAATATTCTTTTCAGTTGTGTGTGTATTAGTTTGTTTTGTGTGCACCTGTGAACCAAAATTTCCGTTGCAATTCCTTCAGCATTTTTTTTACTGGACTGGGTCGGTTGTCTCAAAAAGCTTAAACAATATTATTGTTTAAAATCTTTTTTTACATTTCTTAAGTGTGATTCTATTTAATTTTAACTGTCAAATTATAAAGGTAGTTGTTAAAATATTAGTTTTTATTGATAGTGCATGTTGGATTTGTCTTGGGGTTATTTATAAGCAGCAAAGAGTTTTTTCTGTCTGTCATTCACGTGTCATGTTCTGAATTCTAAAGATGTGTGAAAGCGTTTGTCAGCATAATTTTATCGTAATAAAAATAACAATTTCTTAAAGCAGTATATTCAAATTTTTTGTTTGAAAACTCGTTAAATAGCATCATTTTCCACCTCAAAATCAAAGTTTTCCCGGAGGAGAACCCCCGGACCCCTGGCTTTTGGCTTGGAATATGGGCATTTCAACTTTTTAAGCCATACCCCCCCCCCCCAAAATCCGAGAACTGGATCCGCCCCTGCCTCTCCTCCTCAGATGGTGTAAACTTATCTACGGATAAATAAGTGTATACTGCCCCCCCAGTGGTAGTATTTTTAATAGACTTACATTACAATTTATATTTAATTTTATGAAAGTCGTATAGTTATTTAATATATATTTTTTTATTAATTTTTGAATGTTTCTAAAAATCCTTTTAATAACTACACTAGACCCCCGATTTTACGAATACTCATTGTTCCTCTCATCACATTCGTAAAATCGCTACCGTCGTAAAATCAATAGCTGCTTATTTTGCCCTCCCCCCTTCCCGACCTAAATGCAAGATTTTAAAATTGCATTTTTTTTTTTTGTAAAGTGTCTCTAGTCGGCCTCCAACTTCCGTAGCGGTTTGCGGGAAATTAATTAACATAATAATGTAAACATAAATTGATATCAGTAGCCAGACGTCACACTGTTGAGCGGTAAATATGACCGACCCTTGTCCCCAAAAAATGAGAAAATCAAGATTCTGAGTGCCTTCTCTCGAGCTAATAGACAGACTTCCGTAGCATTTAACGGAAAAATAAAGCAAGTGATAGTTAAAATATAAATTTATATCAATAGGCAGACATCTTACGATCAAAAGAACGCCACTAAACAATATATATGACCGACCCTTGTCCTAAAAAATGAGAAAACCGAGCTGCCTAGTGCCTTCTTGAGAGCGAATAGCTCGATTTGCATAGCGTTTAGTGAAAAAAAAAGTTGGCATTCATTACTAGCACAATGCCCTTGTAAATTATTCACAAAGAAAGAAGGAAAAAGTGGATGTATTTATTCATTGCGCAGTTTTATATAACTTAACATCAAAACAATCCCTCGACTTTTGCTGAATTGTACACGAACATAGATATATGTAGCGTGCAGAGCGACAGATAGCGCAGCTGTATGAACGTTCACAAGATGGAAGGTAGATAGCGGCACCGTAGCATATACTGACGTTCAATGTTCCAAATACGCCATTTTGTGACGTTCTTACCTAAAATCATTGAGAATTACTAGTATAAGTGGTTGCAAATACAGTAGGATCTCGCTATAGCGAGATCTCTATTATAGTGAGGTATTTTTGAGAAACCGTCAAAAAATTACAAAATTATTAAATATTTTATGAAAAACTAAAAATTTTTGCACAGCAAGATCATGTGAAGCAGGCTTGCGAAAGTTTCTTGCCTGTGTGAATCAGGCTTGCACGGACTATAGTGACGGTGATTCGTGCCACTTACTTTTGTTATCAGTTTGCGGCGCGGCTTCTGTCCCACTCTTCCCCCCACCCCCTTCCATGCTCCGGCGCACGTGTCACATTTCTTCCGCCGCCTTGCTACCTCTCCACGCGCGCCTTTCTGCCACCCTCCCACTTCAACCCTGCCGGCCAACAAGCACTGCTCTAAAAATAGAATCCCGCCCTTTCTGGATTTCCCCTTTTTTACATGTCATCCTTTTCAATATTCCCATTGTGTTTTGAGGTCATTGTGCTTTCAACTGTGCTTGGTTTGAGTAATTCTATTTTTAGCTAAACTTAATACTATTGTGCTTAACTATTATTGACAACCTCACGCTATTTTATTTGGATTTCGATTTTGGTAAGTTTTTGGATTACGATT
>PNEQ01062213.1:0-15555 GCA_003012365.1 Medauroidea extradentata | reverse complement strand
AACTCCACAGACTTAACTACAAATTATTCAAGACAGGCCATGAGAGTTATTTCGCGTGTACAGGCTATAGTCCAAAGAGGTTTAACTATAAGCAAGAAATAAAAAGGAAACAAATTTTGAACTATTTCAGGTGTTACGAAAGATTATTCTTAAACACGTTTTATTTTTTTATAGGCTTTCAAGGACAAATTTCCAAAAACCGTTAAATTACTTTTTAGGTATTTACTTATGTTTCATTATAAGACAAAAGCCACCTCGATATCTCTAACGGTTTAGGTGATACAACTAATTAATCAAAAAACTGTTTTATTTTTTTACCGGCTTTCAAATACGAATTTTGAAAAATCCTGAAATTTCATTTTATGTATTTGCGTAAGCTTCATTTTAAAGCAAAAATCACTTCGATATCTCAGGTGGTTTAAGAGGAAGAGAGGATTTACTGTAAACGAATTAAACGGCTTTCACCTCCTTAATATAAAAATTTCGAAAAATCCTGAAATTTGTTTCTAGACATTTGTATTTGCGACCTAACGAAGTGAATAAGACGACGATAGCCCGTCGGGTTCGAGAAATATCAAAGATTTGCAAAAAAATACATTTCACCTCGTTTCACCACCTTAATAGCCGAATTTCAAAATTTCCTTTCTTAGTGCGCGCCTACGCCACAAGGGAAAACTTCCCTTAAAATTTCACGTTTCTAGGTCCAGTGGTTTGGGCTGGGCGTTGATGATGAATGAATGAATGAGTCAGTCAGTCAGTGAGTGGGGCACTTCCTTTTATATATAGATTACTTTCGTGCCTCTTAATCTTATATTTTTAATCCTATATGTTCTGTTCAATTTTTTTTTTTTTGTTTTGTTTATTTATACGTGCCATTGGCCAGTTTGGTCTTAGCGCCGTCTGGCTGGATCAGGATGGGATTGGTTTCTTTTTCCTTCAAAATTAAATTGAATGACTTCTATAATTTCCAAGTTTATTTAAATTTCACTTTACTACAGTTTCGTAATCATCTGGTACATAAGCGATTGAAGCGAAACTAGTGCAGAAATTTTCCCTGTGCCAAGCTCTACTATAAGAAGACGTATTTTCTTTCCAACATATAGTACAATTAAACTTAGCATAAGCCTCTGGTTACCGGCCTGAGAACCAACAATACTGAGCAGGACAACCTCAGGTAACAGTTACCCGTCCGACACAATCTCTGACGCCGGAACCTCATGCATTTAACTGCGGCGCAAGAGATCACGCGTAAGGAATTAGTAATTCTGGATAAATATTTACTCGCAAAGTTAGCAAATACCATTATCTAGGATTGTCATTGAGTATTTTATCCATATTGGCTTCGAAAAAAGCGTAGAAATCTATTGCTGTTTTCAGCGTTTATTTATCTACCACGTACTCTTAACTGATTGTTAAAATGACTACGCTTAGTTATGGTACGCATTCCCAAAACAGCTGGTTAAATATGTCATGTTGATGTTACTTAGCAGTGAATGAATGAATCACGTCATTGCTGGAGCAAACGTACGTTCAATTCACTTTTCCTAGAACAAGGACACAGACACTCATCCGTATTCGGCCTGAGCATGCCGTAAGCTGATAAAAGTACACTACAGTCCATATAATGTAAGAATTCCATTTTTGACCGTTGTGTTCACATTTCTTTTTACATCTGTTGCCATTAAATAAGCAGTGTTTTCCTCTATCATAAGTTATTTTTGCTGAAACACACACTGCTGGCTCTCAAACTGTGCAATACTGTACATCAAAATGAAAAATAATTGACTGTACAAATTTGTACACATGGCAGTCTTCAGAGTTGTCAAAAAATGGAATTATTACGTGAGACAGAATATAGGTCAGGTGAACAATTAAGTGCGAGGAATATGCCGGCGTCGCGAATGACTGGGTGCGCGCGTCGCGTCAATCCCTGGGTAAAGCGAAAAGTTTCCGGTAAACTATGTTACTATTGTCAGTTAAGTGCCCATAGGATGAAAGACCCCAGGGCGACTCGGAGAGCTCCTCGGCGGCACATTCATTGTCCGGTGGCGTTGCTCAGTCTGAAGATAAACACCGGTGAGGAATTGTGCCAAGCCGCGGAATCCCTCCTCTCCAGTCAATACTCCTGTTCTTACATAGTATGCTAATCAACATGAAAACCCTTGGAAAGAAAAATTAAGTAAGAAAATGCGATTATATTTCTGACACGAAAATAATTACGTTAATGCAAGCTGAGCGTGTATCACCTGACTACACTCTTAACAATGGTGCAGTTTACCAAAATATACACATATTTTCATCACTTGAATTACTCAAGGAATTATGACAGTAAAATATGTATTCTTAAACTACAAATTTTAATTATTAAGAAAAATTCATATAAACAGCGCGCCAGCATAGCGTGGCGTGAGTACTGCGCCTGCCAGTTCAATTGTCCACTTCGATTAGGCGATGACGCCAGAACTTAAACAACTTAAATTCCAAGTTTATAATTCATCATAAAAAGACTAAGGAATATGTGTTATTTGTCAATTTGCATTGTATTTTGTTTGTCGTGAGTTAAATGTAACCTAAGAGGCGACGCCATGTGCTCGACTAACAATCTCTAAGCACCTTCCTTAAAACAATTTAGGACTGAGAAAGGATTTTTTTTAATCTGCAGACCACGGTCGTAGAAGAACAGGTCTGGACACTCGCCTATCTAACAATGTATTTTGCTTGACCCCCTTGTTGTTTGGCTGTAGTTCGTCAAGTTACCGATAATGTCGTACTTTTTGGCGCTGTTTTCCGGGCGGTCGGATTCAAACTCCGTCCACTTTTTTCCACTGTTAAATTTATAAAGTAAATAAAGATTGCTGGAGCCTTTTCCAGGCGAGTGTCCAGACCTGTTCTTCTACGGCCGTGATCTGTACTTTCACTTGTCACTAACTTGAGATAACCGCGTGTCGTAACGCCATAGATCCTACGAGCACGGCCTCGAACTCAGCTACTAGAGGCACTGCCACCCCCAAGCCCATACGAAGCCAAGGCGAATCCAGAGACATATGCCTCTGCCGCTGTAACACATAGCTGTTGCACTAGAGCACACGTCATTCTGCTAACTGCAGCTTACCTTGCCCAAGAGCAACCTAACCAGGAGTTGCTCGAGATGCCGCTCTTGTGACTTATATTTCGCTTGAAAACTTTACTCGGGTTACTATTTGAACGCCTAGAGATGACATTTTTGCCGTGCCTAGCCAGACATCGTGATTTATTAAAACCGCCGCAAGGTCGACGAACTTGTGGCAGTGCTTGTTGATGCAGCGAGTTAGCGAGTCCATACGATCGTCACCGGACATCGCCTGACTTTTCATCCTCCTGTGAAGCCATGTCAAGAACGTAGCCTAAATCACTCGCGTCTCTAGGTGCCACACTGTAAATACAACCTTTCAGACAGCGGCATAGCAAGAGAGGAGATATCGAAATATACCCCCCTCCTCCTCGAAATTAAAATAAACTGCTTAGGCCTAAAGACACAATTAGCAGTGTTATATTTCACAGTTTCGGTACAAAAACTACTTAAACGGCTTTATTTGGTACTTTGAAATAAATTTTTCCCGGAGGAGGACACCCGGACTCCCCGCTTCATTACATGTGATCGGTGTACCCTTATTGTGCTGTGAAACTTCTCAAGTTGAAATCTCCCCCCTTCCCCCTGCAGAGATCCTGTCTTGGTCCCTACTTTCAGACACGCAACTATTGCAAAAATAACACTGATAATATTACAGTTAGTTCTATACTATTATTTAAAATAAAACCACAAAAGGTAGTATGTTACAAATAATTACAACTGTCTATATAATCTGCCAAAGTGTGCATTTTTTAAAGGTGCGGCACGGTGAAATAACTGACAGTGCAAATACATGCCGCCTATTGTCAGTAAATACAACGCACACTGGGTATTTTCGACAGAGTATGTCTGACAAAAGCGTCGCTGTGTGCACAAAGGTGGGATGTAATTGTAAACACTTCCAACATCTGCAACGGTGCATCACTTTGTTTGTTTTTATCGCCATGCAACATGCTCAAAAACGTTTACGCCAGCGCCATGCACGCGCCAAGTTCAAAACCTGCGCAGTGATGATGATATAGCAAATTTATGTAACCGCGCATAGAAAATATTGTGAACAGAGACCATTGTTTGTGTTTGCTTTGGTGTCATCCGTTGTAGGAAAAGCGAACCGGGTGTGTGTGGCGCAGTGGTGTGGTTACTCTATTGTTTGTAAATATCCATAAGTTATTTTGATTATCATTATTATTATTATTTCTCAACATTCGTCTGCCTATTTAGAAGGTTGGTAAGAATGTTTGGTAACCATAAATGGTTTTCTTTATTATGTAAATAAAAGTTGGTATTTCTCTGCAACAAATGGCTTGGTCACGCTACAACCTTACCTGATAATTAGCATCGCTCAAATTTCCCTAGCCGCTATTGGCGCAGTGGCTAGAGCACTCGCCTCCTATCAAAGAGGTCCAGGTTAGATTCCCGGTGGGGTCAGTCCCCGGACTTTCACATGTAGGAATCGTGCCGGACGATGCCACTGGTTGGCGGGTTTTCTAAGGGGTCTCCCGTTTCCCCTCCCCATCATTCCGGCGCTGCTCTATAC
The DNA here is from genome assembly GCA_003012365.1 of Medauroidea extradentata. Taxonomy (NCBI): domain Eukaryota; kingdom Metazoa; phylum Arthropoda; class Insecta; order Phasmatodea; family Phasmatidae; genus Medauroidea; species Medauroidea extradentata. Next base: position 10,909 of record PNEQ01062213.1, on the reverse strand, counting down.
TCACACCATGTCCCCCTCACCAGCGCTAAGGACCTCTATGTTAAGTGCTGACCAAAATATCTTCAACCAATCCTATTTCCCTAGAAGGCAATCGAATGTTTTCTTTGCCGAAATTTGTACTGTCTTTAACTATCGTACAGGTTGACCCGGTGCTTAAAATGTATATGTTCTGAGGTAAAGTATAATTTCTCTCATCATAAGAAAAATTGTACGCTAACCGTATAAAAATTCTGCTTACAAAGAAGTCAGATGTCTTGGTTTGTATCTCTGACAAAACCGTAGAAAACCCGTAATTTTGAGATTCCCGCCCGCTGACATGATTCATCTTTGGTTGGTAGTGTGCATTTTCGTGCTTGTTTCTAAACACATGTTCCGTTGATAACTACTAAGACAATAATGTTTCCGATTTAACCGCAAAACTGCCTAAAGTTACAATCGTAAGACATCGTAACATGCTGCTTAAGATGAACGAAACATCGCTTCAGCTAGCATCATATGCTATCGCAGCTAAATTCAGCCCGACTGTGACGCCATGTAAGTTAGGCATATACCAAAGTGGCGACCAGGCCAAAAAAAAATTGTGCTGGGCTATAAAAACCTTAGACTATCCTGAATGCTGCTGGCCATTAGCATATCGCCCAACAGCACCTAATCCTTTAATCGGCAAAATACCAACGAATAATGATAATGAATGACATTGGCACGTTTGGCGCAATAAGAACGTTATAACAAGGAAACATTAAAGATCAGCTGATAGTCACACGCTCGGTATACAGTATTTTACTTTCGCATGTTGAAGATGGCATTAGTTTATTTTACAACTACGTATAAGCGAGACATAAAATGGTAAGATTTATGCCAAAAATGCATTATCAAACTCTAGAATATCGAATCGTCTATTAGCAAAAAACCAAAACTGTGCCTCATTCACAGCACCGAGACCAAAAAACTCCAAATTGTACTCGGCGAGGTTTACAGATGAACCACTTCGTAATAGGACATACTATAAAAATAGAGAACAGATGCGCTATCACATATCGTGGAGTTGCCACGTCCACCTCACTACACCCCGGCTAGAATGAGCTGTTGCCGTCTAAGCGCAAGGACGCAAGCCCACCTGTAACGTCACGGGAGCAGCCGGTCATGCGACCCGTTCTCATGATGTAACTTTGTCTCGAGAGCATAAAAGTGGTTCTGTTTTAACTCATCGGGTAACTTCAACAGGGTTCAAGCAGTCACTCCTTACTTGTGCCGTTCTGCACAGACCCCTCCCCCTACTTTCGTCATCTGCTGTGACAGTTAAAGTTACTTTTAATTGTATTGTAAGAACTTTGCTTTCATAGGCGAAGCCAGGTTCGGTTGGGATGGAGGGCTTAGATATTTGAAAAAAATGAAGTATATATACTCTGTTTCATGTACGTTTGGCAAAATCTGCTTATGGGCAGTAATTATTTTTATTATGTGATTTGTCGCACAATGCAAGACATTTTTATTTCTAAAATGAGCCTAAATATCCACTTCACCATTTGTACTGCAAAGTTTACCTTTAAATTGTACCACAAATCACAAAATATTAAAATTATTGCCTATAAGTAGCTATCAAAATTTACCAAAAACTTATATGAAACGGAGTGTAAAAGTTCTTAATTTTTTACAACACAAAACACTCTACATTAAGTATACAACACTCGCTATTCACCCTTTTCAAATAAACACTTGCAGATATTATGTACAGGTAATCTCCCTAAAAGCCTCATTTACCACTTCAGTGTATAATTAATAACGTCTCTCTCTCTCCCCCCCCCCCCCTCAAATAGATCCTCTGACCACATAAGTTTCTATCTAGAAGTGTCTCACAATGCACAGCTACAGTTCAACCTGTTCATCCACTCTCACCTTTACTCACACAACTCTTAGAGTGTCAGTGTCACCGTCATCCACACCTCCGTAGCCTCTCCTCGATCTGCCGGTCCCGCCTCGTCCCTCGCTGCTAAGTCTGTTGCGAACACTCACCAGCTGAACGCAGCAATCACTCTGTGCATGCAGTGAGCTAGTATTTACAGTCGCCCGCGACGATGCCCAAAATATTCTCAGACCTCGCCAACCATGCTGGTTGATGAAAGCTGAACATTTTAGATGTTGCGGGAACATTCAGTTACGTCCGAGATAAATTCTTGTCCTGGATGACTGACAGGTGCCCACTCATTCACAACACCTGCGACGTCAGTTGGACGCGAGTGGCCCGCGTTGCCAGGGGCGGGAAGATGGGGGAAAGGCGATGGGGCGCAGTCCACTAACTCGAGTAGAGACGCAGTCTGCTGTTTCGATGCAGGGGATGTAGGTATCGAGGGGAAGGCGGCGTGGCCCGCCAGGCGACTCCACCCAACGCCGACTCGTTTCAATATTAGATCAGGTTAGTTTAAATACCAATTAAATTCTGTTTGCTAAAAATGACTGTTTTGTTGGGTTGGGCAACTGTATTTATAGTTATTGCAGTCCCTACCCAGATCTAAATTGTCACAGGGATTTTAAGAAATCAGTGCAAAATAGGGTGAGTGTGGGTAGCTGCTCGAATCCTGGAGAAGTTCCCGGATCAGTGCTGAGCCTCTATCATGCTCCTGAGAAGCAAGAGGTGAGGTTGGCTATAGGTAAATGAGTTGTGGAAAACTGGCAGCAGTCTGAAGACGCACTAAGTAACAGGAAGCAAGTATGGCAGCTCGAAAATGAAGTGAAGAGATTTGGGTGTTTTGAAGGGGGGAAGGAGAATAGTGGAGAAGAGGTGGAGGGCAAGAAATACCTGGAGCAACAACAGAATGAAGAGGTGGAGGAAACAGGAGAGCTCACAAAAATAAAAAACCCCGACCACGAGCATCACTTGGAACCATTCCTGCATGACAAAATCCAGGTCCACCCACCGGGAATCAAACTAGGAACACCTGGCTAAATGCTGGCATCTCTTGTTCACTGACGGGCATAAATTTGTTCACATAAACACAATTTAGCATGAAATATCACAAAACTCATCCACATCACCAGTTACAGACTCCAAGTCTAACTTCAGTGCATGATAAAAGTACAGTGGGATTACCTACAAGGTTGCCATGGAACCATTGTTATAAAAACACCAGCTACATGCAGAGGGAGATGTTGGAAGACAAAAGCCCTGCATTATAGTGGTGGACCTCCAGATGTCAGCACAAGTAGCAACATCTCTTCAGACTACTAATGTGCTGGATCCGGCAGAGATGTAGTGATACTGAATGGACTTGTTGCAACATCCAATGGGGTAGAAGCCTGATAATGCCTCACCCATAAAATGAAATTTTGGGAGCACCAAAGCAGCGTCCGATTTTAAAATGGTGGGATAGCATGGAAAAGAGACCTGCACAGAGGTAGACAAAGTGAATTTATCCTCATTGTGTCCATCCATCAGCCTGCCATACTATCTCTTATCCAGCCAAGTGATAATGGAAGCGTGTGTAATGTACCCATGGATTTGCTGTAATCTCCATTACACACAAGCACAGACTGCTATAGTTCTTAAATGTGTTACTGTATTCAAATAGATCCCCAGATTAGCAAATTTTTAACACAAACACAACCTGGTGACTGTATGGACAACGGGATGATTCATAAATTTAACCTGCTAGTATATTCTTCCCTGTTTTCCACACCCTTCAACCTACAGAAATATTACTATTCTCAAATTTTAGTTTTATTAAGATTTATACTGGCTATACAAACAAATAGGCCTAAAATATAAAATGTATGATTCAGTTTAAAGTTTTGTTTAAGTCTGAAGATTGCTTGAAGACCACCTAAATAAACTTGGTATGCTTAACACTGAGTCATGCCAGAAATTATGCACAAAATATTAATTGTGCAGCTTTTTTTGCCGTATGGCATGACACTAGCGATGAACAGGGTTACATCTAAAGGTCTCATCATAAAGGATATTCTGCTCGTTGCAGTAATTTCTCATTGCTCAAATTATCCCATGAATATTACTTATAGACAAATTAAGAAAAGTACTTATTGCTATTCGCGAGTTATTAGTACAATTAGGAACATTGTGAAGATTATTTTGGAATATCTAAAGTGTAAACCATTGTTTCAAACTATTTTTCCAAGCCAACGTTAGCAACATAATATTGCAAGCATTAACATGGGAATAAAACATCCTACGACCTCTGTCCTCAGTATGACGGCCTCTAGAAAGAACCCTCTCAGAAGTTATAGGTAGTTATGCTATAATGGATAAAAGAAAAATTTGAAAAATTTTTAAGTTCTCCCACTTTTACTTCAGACTTGAATAACACACTGAATCAGACTCGAATAACATAATGGATAAGTTATCTTCAGTGATCCAATTACAATGCATCTGGTGCAAACCACACAACCAGATCACGAAACCCTGTTGCTAACAGAGAAAGATAGAACTGCAATATTTAACAGAGAGCAAAACATGTAGGTTTTATTGTTTCTTGACAATACTTGCACTTACCACAGTTTTAAAAAGTTAGCCATTTTAATTGTACTGTTCATGTTGTAAACAATATAAAAACATTCTTAACATTTTCATTAAATTTTTACCGTCTTGTTAAAGCAGATACACACTACATACTTCAGTTGCCTCTTAATAGTCATGGCTTGCATTGCAGCACACAATTACTTATGCATAAATTAAATGCACAGAGTAATTTATTCACTGCTTATTACATTTTCAAAGAGCACCTCAGTGACGCATACGCATAATTGGTCTTTCGGGCATTACAGAAATTTTGAAGACATATTTCTCAAACACCATTTAAGTATTATGGCTGCTACATAAATCTATTCTGTTTCAGAAACAGGATCACTGCAACACACAACTTCAGGGTTTAAAAAATTAATTATAAAATTCAACAACTTGGCGGACAGGTCTGTGTTACAAAATAAAAATACACATTTAAATGTTTATAGGTCATATTAATAAAATGTGTCCTAATTTTATTTTGGAAATAAAAAAGTACTTAGCCAGCCACAACAAATACACCTAACGTGTACACATCTAAGAAAATCACATATTCAGCCTTCGCCACACTGAAATATAGAGTAAGAAGAAAGTTATAAACATGCTGCCAGTAACTGTATTACCACGTAATATTTCAGCTCAGTATGCAACATATACACTGACTCTGTGAAGGGCTAAAATGTGCTACCAAATTGCTATTAGCATTGTCTGAAAACTATGTTTCAGTCCCCAGATAGGATTTTATTTATTTTTTCACTTTTTTTAAATTCTCAGAAGTAAAATGTTAAATATGTGATTATAGTGCAAATTAGATTTACTTTGAGCTACAGTGCAAACATTTCGATTGAGCTAGTTATCTATAATTAGATGCAATCAGTCAGGCAAATTATGAATATAAAATAATTACCTGACTGTGGCAAAATTAAACATTAACACCATGCCCTCTTGTTTCTACTTTTTTTAGTGATATTAAGTTTTTTACGCATAAACAAGAGCAGATATCAAAAATCTGTTTGGCAGTTTTGTTTAAAATTGTCTTCTCCATGTTAACTGATTTTTTTCAAGGGAGTAAATACTATGGTTTTAGCAAATTATGTAATTAACAAAATTTTGTTTGACTTTTTAGTCGAAACTGTATCATTTCTTGTTTTTTTAAAAAATTAACTATCACAGAAGAAACCATTTTAAACAAAACAGCTAAACAGATTTTTGATATCTGCTCTGGTTTAAGCTGAAAAAAAATAATTATTGCAAGAACAGTAGAAACAACTAAATCGCAATATCTGTTATGTAGCGTGTGGCGAGCAGAATTTGCAGTATAATCACAGATTTTACATCTTTCTTACCAGAATTTCAAAAAAAAAGTGAAAAAATAAATTATTCAATATGGTGACTGAAACCTAGTCTTAAGGTTCTTATCTACTTGCCCTTGAAACATATCACAAGGTGTTACAAGTAAATCATACTCGGAAGAAACATCTCAACGCGCATTACACTTGTACATCTGTGAAAAGAAAATACATTTCAAACAATGTTTCTATCAGTTTAAAAATTAGGATCGCTTATTGGAAACACGAATTTCAAGACCAAATGGCTAAATACAGCTTTTTCAAACTGCTGTATCTAGGAAAATTCCAACCGGATTCGAAAAACACAATACAGTAATAGAAATAGGCACTGGAATTTGAACCATAAGTATCGCAAATAAAATTATATGGTCAATGCTTAAAGTCCCACAGGAAAATTAATAATAGTAAAGCTCTGCGCACCAGCTGCAGGGTTTGCGTGTAGAGGCAATATTGCATTGCATACACTGACCGACGTCACTCTTAATGCTCAATCGGTTTTGAGCCTCACACACACCAACGCAGCCTACCTAGACAAGAACCTTAAGGGTTCTGACTGCCTGTAGTTATTTTACGTGATTGGCACCTGGGAATGCCAGGCACTAAGAGTAAGAATGACTCTTGCTCACTCACCACTTGCCTCATCACCTCTACGTACGCAATGTGATTCACATGACTGTGGCTTTAAATGGTGACTCTTAACTTTTAATGGTTTGCAAATAGAGATGAAAGTTTGAAATTGGATAACACTGTTCCTGAAAAACTTTAGATTTTTCCCATTTTCATCCTTGCAAAACACAGACATAAAAAAAATTATAACTAGAAATCTTGTCATTGGACAAACAGTCTTAAAAAGGTGCACTTTTTGGACAAACTTGTTTTTTTTTTTTTTCTGACATTCTACACTGCACGTTGTGACCTAACCATGTAGGAACAATAATCTAATTCGTTAATAACAAACTAAACATTTGAAATACGTAATATGTAGATACCTATTATTACTGGCAAAAAGACTACGTTGTACAGTCCTATAAAAACCTGAACAAAATCTGTGATTTCCCAGTCTGCTGACACATCACCTACATCAATCGTAAAGTAGAGATCTGATGCTGAACTGCTTAGCTATCATAACTGATCAGAAGCGTTCTTTGGTGCAAATGGGTACATTACATTTCAAGTTATGTAGTTGTAGTAAATGTTAAAATATTCTGCTTTATTGTAATTTTTAAGTAATAGTCTGCACAGTGTACAAGTTTGCTTGATTTTGGCATTTCTGTTTTGAGAAGAATGCCTCTAAAAAAACTGCAGACGCCTTGTTTTTATAAGAAGTTAGGATGCTTTAAAGGTCAAAACAATGGAAATGTAAAGAGTTTTTCTCAGGATGTCAAAATCAGGCAAAATTATATCGTACAGACTTTAGCAACCTATTACAAATGAAAAGATTGTAGAAGACTGTAGTATTTCTTCATTCCCAATTAATAATATAGTTCATTATGTAAGGAAATATTTCCATGGAGAGTTCTGTATCCTAAAATGGTACTAAGTGTTGTGCATACATAAGTTTAAACTGTCAGAATAAAATACTACTTAGACATAAATAGAAGAACAAAATTCATGCACTAAGATAATGAAGTTCGCCACAAGAATTTTCAGAATTAATTTTTGCTACCCAACTTTTCAGTACTTCTGTTGTCTCTGCGACATTTGGTGAACTCGGAAGGCAGGGAGGAAGTGGAGATTGCAAATTAAGGGCACACTAATACAAGTTCCACTCTATCCACAACAATGTTGGCAAATTGCCAGCAGTATTTAACAAACATTAAGATAGTTTATACCCGTCAAACTTAGAGAGTTAATTCAGAGGAGTGTGTACCAGGTTCAAATTTCTGTTTGATGTATAATAACAGTGTAGCGATAACAGCCGGAGTACCACGCTCAATGAGAAGCATATTGCCTCTATTCACAGCATGCAGGTTCAATACCTGGTGGTTTCGGTCTCAGATTTTTTGCATGTGAGAAAAGTAGCAGACGTTGCTGTTACTTGGCTGGTTTTCTCGGAGAACTCTTTTTACCCTGCCTTCCTCGTTCCACTGCTTCTCCACACTACCGAGTGAGTGGTGCAATGGCAACACATTGGATTCACATTCAGGAGGACCCTGATTCTGTCTCCAGCTCCAGATATCCTGATTTCAGTTTTACATGGTTCCTGAAATTGCCCAGGCAAATGCAGTGATGGATCTTTAACAAAAGCTATGGCCGACTCCTCTCCCAGCTTCTGTCATTGTACTAAGTTGTGTGTCACAGTCTCTAATGTTCACTGTGTTGGCGAGATGTTAAAGCCCCTTTACCTTTACCTTCACTCTCATCACACTTCACCTCATCCATTCTTCAGGCCGGGCCGGCAAGCGACAGGCTGGCCACTAGTCAAAAATGTTCATATCTGTAGCAGATATGGTTAGTATTGTAAACATACATTGTGTCTCTTTTTTACTGTGATGAAATTTTTTTTAGCTCTCATAGCTTTTTTATAATGGCATGTCAAAATCCAAATTTGCAAAAAACAGTTATTTTCTTTAAAGGAAATACAACTAACTTACTGAACTGAAAAAATTAACACTCTGAAACGATTTTGTAGGCTACAAGGACTTCAACATAAAAAATAAGTATTTTAAAAACTCTTTAAATTTTTAAATTTAAATATTATATTTCAGTATTTTCTTTACAAACATTTTTTTTTTCCTTGTACAAAAGACCTTGTAGCCTACAACATATTTTTCAGTGTGAATTTTTTTCAGTTCGGTAAGTCAATTGGTTTTCCTTTAAAGCATAAAACCATTTTATACAAATTTGTACCTTGACATGACATTATAACAAAACTATGCAGGTAAAAAATTTTCATTACAGTAAAAAATAACCACAATGTATTTCTACAAAACAAACCATATATCGTAAGAAAACAAAAAATTTTAAAACAATAAAAAATTTTTGGTCAAGCACTTCCTTCAGGAATCATTCCCATGTTTACCTCTTAGTTTTTTCAGAAAACCATGAAAACTCAAATCAGATCAGCCAGAACCTGGGATCAAACCTTGTTCCTCACAAATATGAGTCCAAAATGTTACTGTTGCACCACTTTGCTTGGTAGTTTACAGGACAACTTTGGACAGCCACACAATGTACGAAATATTTTCATGGTAGTTTTGCAGGCCAGGATGCAGTGTTTGATAACATGTTATCTCGACTAGTAACAATTGAGCTACTGCGACTAAGTGGCTTGGGTCAGAATGCAGTGATTCATTCCATGCATCATTGTATCCTGTAAAACATGAAAACATACACCATAGGTTATGTATTTATGTATTGTTTTAGTAATATAAAATGCTGATACTCTAAAAGCAAGCTGTTGCGCTAGTACTATACAGACAACAATAAATGCAAACATTAGCTCATGCAATAAAAGTCTAACAGTTAGTAAAATCAGTATCATACTGAAATTAGTCGAAATAACAATAAATAAAAACCATTAGCATACATGTTCATATAATATTTTTTAAGGCCATAAACATAAATATTATTTCATATTTGTGTTAAAAATACTCAAGGAAAACATTGGAGAACTATATGATACCCTGTGACTGTTGTTAAAATCCAAAAATGTTTTCCTAAATCTCAGCTTACCATTTACGTACCTATTATAGACAGGTGAAAATAAGTACGAACAAGATAATTACACTTATGATGATGGCGGAGCATTGCAAGAGTTGAGATGCTTTACCTAAATGTTGCGATACCTAGTTTCAAACAAATGACAGAGCACAAAAATAATTGTCATACTTTTCAATTTTTTCAAAAAGTTTAAGCTTATGTGCAGCAGGCAAGCAAATTGGATGATGGCAAGGCATTTTTAAAGCCAGCAGTTTGTGACAGAACAGGTATTATGAATCCTTAAAACTAAACTGCAAATGTAAATAAAATGATGCGTATATCAGTGACTGCAACCAATCTGCCTGGAGGCGGAGTGACTGAACTGTCTAAATCCCTAACAAATAGGAAATTATTTCTCACTCTGTCAACAGTTTAATGCTGCAGTACATACATTATTGTGAAATTTTGTTTACTAAAACATTAATTTGTAAAATATACATTGTATGTTTGGTAAGAAATTTCCATGTTTATAAATGCCAATACAGTGTTTTTTTTTTAATATTAACAAAAACAAAAATAACCCACTCAAATGGCAACAAAATAAAAAATTTCATTTTTTACACCCATTTCCACACAGATTGCATGTACTGTATTACTATTCACACTTTTGTCACAGTTGAATTCATGGTAAAGTAAGCACTTTAAGGACTATAGTTAGGTTTTTTTCCCTAATTATTTGTATGCTTCTGCCACAAAACACTGAACACACTAACAAATATATTAGGCCTAAGTTGTATGTATATACCACCAACATATTTTAATGTCTATAACGTTTGTTGAAAAATCCTTAAAAATTGCTCAGCACTAGCTAAGATCACTCATATATCAATTATTTTTAAAATTACATTAAAAGTGTAGCTACAAGACTTCCAAACCAACCACAAGTGGGCATGAAAATATGAATCACATTTTTATTCTTGTAATGATTAGGCTATAAGCTTTATACATTATATGTTAGATGAACTACTGCACTTGTGATATGAGATGAGTTTTGGGTGAAGGCAGAATAATAGGGTGGAGAAAACAGGAGTAAATAAAGAAAACCTACTAACTAACAGCTACATACTGCATTTCCTATATGCAAGAATCACAACTGTAACGAAAAGAGACCCCGGACTGCTATGTTGGGAGCTGACTGCATCCCCCAGAAGGGTCATTCCATGGAAAATCACCCAAGGGTGGTTGCTGACCCATTTTGAAAAAATTTGAAATTTTGTCACACATAATGTACATATTTCAACAGTTCAAACCCAAAGTTATTGATTTTTATCTGCCCTCATTTTGATTTTACAGAACAAAATGGCCGGTACCGTGTACCAAAATTTACATTTTCAAGGGTTTTTGT
>PNEQ01062211.1:0-15553 GCA_003012365.1 Medauroidea extradentata | reverse complement strand
AGTCTGAGAATTCGGCTTCCTTCCCAAGTAGTCCTCTTGCATTCCAGAAGAGTAGCCTCTGGAATGGAGTGCGCAAGTTATGAAGGACCTGCGGGGGATTATTGGCGTGGGCCATTATTGATTAGATCACACAGCTGTTGTGTGAAATTCACCACAAGATTTATGCGGTGAACCTCAGAGAGACCAGGGGTTTGCCAAGCCACTAGCATGTTGCATAGTGAGTTGGTGATAGCGCTTACAATATTATTTCCGTCGCGAACTTGAGAGAGCGCAGTTTGTAGTCTGTCTGTACTCTGCTGAGAGTCGTTGCTTTGCTGGTGAGTTTAGTTCCCGCAATTCAGAACAGATGGCAGCTCAATCGCCAGTTGTGGTTTTCTTTTTATATTTGCAAAATTTTGTTGCAAACGGTGCAGTAAATACTTTAAAATAAGGTCAATACAAATCGTAGTGGACGCGAATAGAAACTTTTCACTTTAAATTGGCTCGTAATTTTCTCGGCGCATATATATGGCTAATCAAAAATCTGTACTGGCCATCTGATGATCGCGAGTCGGTGGATTGTCGGCGAGTTGTCGGTGAAAGATAAAAGTTGGCCATCTCCACCGTCCCCGACAACAACACGACAACGACTCTGACGTCATGGTCACATTCTCCAATCAGATGGCAGAATGGCAACGACTGGGCACCGACCGACGACTCACCGTCTCTATGTAGCAGGGCCTTAAGACCTCGTTGTTAAAGGGTCGTAAATCCACCTCACTTCACTACTGGTTCTGCATTTCAAAATTCAGTCATGGATATCAGTTACAAGTAGGCCTGTTGTCTGCTTAGGAATAACGTTATATGTCTTCCAATGTTCTTCCTTCGTAGTTTATTTTCTTCGTAACATAATATGGTGAAAAAAGGTTTTTTTTTTGTGATAGTCTTGACCATGGCCGTAGAAGAACAGGTCTGGACACTCGCCTATCTAACAATATATTTTGCTTGACCCCCTTGTTGTTTGGCTGTAGTTCGTCAAGTTACCGAGAATGTTGTACTTTTTGGTGCTGTAATTCGGGCGGTCGGACTCAAACTCCGCCCACATTTTTCCATTGTTAACATTATAAAGTAAATAAAGTTTTCTGGAGCCATGATTTAAAATTGTGAGCGAAGGAAGTATTTCATAAATTGATAAAAATACGTTTTGATAAATTGTTTATCTTAGTGGGAGGGAAGTGGGCGGAGTTTGGGCTCGACCGCCAGGATTACAGCGCCTAAAATGTATAGCATTCTCGGTAACTTGGTGAACTACAGCCAAACAACAAGGGGGTCAAGTTTCCAGGCGAGTGTCCAGACCTGTTCTTCTACGACCGTGCTAGAGACTAGGAAGAGGCGTGATGCGCGTACTGTCTTGCCCTTATATCTCCGCACTCTTTGGACTCAAACACACAAAATACGTCCACTGAGGAGGTGGTCTACCCCACGTTTAAATAAAATGTGTTGCAGTGTGTTTATTGAGTTTTTTTTTTTTACGAAAATATTCGACATACTCCCATGTTACCAATGTACAAAAAGAAAACACTCCTCGGACAAGGTAGGAAGGCTATTGTTAAAATACCATGCTCATTACAAACACTGTTTCTAAGTACTCAAACATAACTAAAATCGGCTTTTTCATTATTGCCGTAGTTCAAAACGTAATAAGTGGATGTAAATGAAACGCAGATAGAGATGTGTACTGAACATTGCTACAGACGTTCCACCAATAACATTATGTGGTCACCGCTTAGTGTCCAATAGTAAATACTGTTCGGCGGGAAGCTTACATGCTAGTTCAGCAATTGGCTCGTGGTGTTTTGTTGTTTTTGTATTTGTACCAGATATTTTTTCTTGTTTTAGACACAAAATGTTACTAAATTTTGCTCATAATTTTTTTTATCTTGCATAGTTTTTGCGTAATGACTCGTTAAAGCCAAAATTTGCGTGTTTCCTCGTTAAGGATGACAATAAAACCAACTCGCTTACAAAATTGAAAATGTTCACAGTGAATAAAATTGTTGTAGGTTACAAGTTAAGCTATGTTAAACCACAAAGTAAAATATTTTTGTATTTAAAAAAAAAATATTGAATTTTTTTAAATTCAGTGTTTTATTTAAATGCAAAAGTTTTTATTCTTTGTTTTTATGTACGTGAAATTATTGCCTTCGACGCCTTAATCCACTGTGGATTTTTTTTAGTTTGGTACATCAGTTGGTTTTTTTAATTAAGTCCTTAAAACGGAAACATTCAAATGTTGACTTTAACAAGCCATTACACGAAAACAATAAGACAAAAAAAATTTCATATGAGCAAAATTTAGTCACATTTTGTCTCTAAAATAAAAAAAAAAAATATCTGGGACAAATTAAAACATGGTGATGAAATTTGCTGTAACCGTGCCCTTAGGCCGTGCTAGATTCGCCGTAAGAAATAACCGTAAAAATTGAACAAACACATTTGAGAGATGCATGCTACAACACACCGTACCGCTACTTAGCCGCCGTAAGACCGTAACAGGGATAGAAACCTGTCTATTTCTTACGGTGCGGTTACGGTTATTTTTATACGGCTACTTTACTGTCAATGTAGCACGGGCTTAAGGGTGTTCAAGTGTGATAAAATCATAATTTTGTATTTCTGAGAAATAGTACTAGTTTGGTAGACGATTCTTGTGAGTACAGTTTCCTCTTACAGAATAATTTTAACTCTTATAGTTTTTTCATAACGGTACGTCAAAGTCAAAATTGGCATGTTCTGCTGCCATGCAAATAGTTAAAACCAAGTGACTTACATAAGTGAAATAACATGCCACTGGCTACGTAGTAAAACATTGTAAAAAAAATTAGCTGAATTTAAAGATATTTTACTGTATTTTTGCAATTTTTATTAAAATTCAAAATATTATGTTATGGTCTTTTATAGGTGATTCGGAATAAAGTGAGCACTAAAAAAAAAGCCCTGATTAATTTCTATTTTCTGCAAGTTTATATCTTTCCGCTACATGTAAACATCAACATTGCCACGTGCTTTTATTTACATAGTCTTGTACAATGTTTACATTTACGTTAAAGTGCTCCGATAAATTTTAGCTACAATAATATGTACTCATTAAATGTACGGGGGCTGAATATATGCTATACTCAGTAGTAATCTTAGTTATAAATACCTGCGAGTTAACGTCTTATAACATTGGTTTCTCTGCGTCTACTCTAACGGCGCTATTAATTACCGTTACGAATCTCGTAAATCCATGCACAGTATATTCGAACTTTTAAATTAAAACCGTCACTAAAAAAACACACGACACATGCAACTCAAGAATTAAAATTCCGTTCAACATTCTTCAATGAACGACGACGTTGAATGTATTTATCAGAAACCCATATTCATTACACAACGGACAAACAAACAGAATGACGCAATGCGGCGAAAACCTAACTCTGATGCCATCTGTCGGTGAAATTTTAAACTATCTCTGCGGCGCGAAGCAATAGCGGCGTGTGCCAACGATAATCGACTCGGTCGCGTCGTTTCGTACTGCCGCTAATTAAATAAAATTATACAGTCAGTAGGTATGTCAGTAAGAACTTAAATAAATATTTTAAAGTATATTAAATACAGAGAGGTCGTTTGAAATTGATGTTGTTTCACTAATGCTGTATTCAAATAAGAAAATACACGGGACTAATACAGTTATTCGCTACCAACCACACAAACAAAAATGTAACTGTTGTTAATGTTGGCTTATATGCAGTAACGGCTAGTGATATTTTTCAAAGGTTAAATCTTTAGTGCTACTTTATTCCGAATGGCCTATAAATACTTTATTGCATAGCTCATGGGATGTAATATCACAGTGAATTATTTTATTCAAGTAGATCAGTTGGTTTTCACTATTTTCATGGCAACAGAACGAGCAAATTTTGATTTTGTCGCACTGTTATGAGAAAACTATGAAAACTAAAATTGTTTTGTAAGAGGAGACTGTACTCACAAGTATCGTCTACAGAACTAACAATATTTCATAGAAATATAAAATAATGGTTTTATCGCACTTGAACACCCTTAATGTGCACTCCAAGGTCGCCCTTATAGCTCCGTCGCTCCTGAGCCTCTAACACGCAGGTAGGCGATGCCCTTAAGGTGGAGTGTCAAACAATTTTATTGTATTTTTAGTTTTTAAGCCATAACATGTTCCAATTATATTATCAAAAATTTTTCTTTGACAAAGCATAGGTAATATTCTTGGTAAACAGTTTGACAAACACAATAGTGGAATCTTTCATTAATTTGTAATGCAGTATCATTGCAAGAGAATTATTGAAAGTTAACATGTAATTAACTTGCAATGATTGTGCATGAGTGTGTGGTACCTATATAATTCTGCGCTTAAAGCATCAGTTTAGAATTGTAGATTTCTCAAAGCCAATTTGTAAGAATAAAAAAAAAACTGCAGTCGTAGAAAATGGTTTTTGCCGACTTTCTGAGCAAAAATTTTTTCTCGATTTACATATATCTGAATAACAATCTCTGACGCCATAATGTACATTTAATTGCGACACAAGAGGCCACGCTTAACAAATGAATCATTCTTGGTAAATGTTTGCTCATACGTTTGAAAAATAGCATTGTCTAGGATTGTCGTTTTGTAAGTTAGTTTTTTCCCATATTTACTTTCAAAAAGTGTAGATCTAAAATTAAGTACTTAGCGCTTATTTATCTACCCCGGTCTTTTAAGGCTCTGCATCAATCGCCATGTGTGTGAAATGTGTTATAATATCAATTCTATTTACTTGCGCTACAGTAAAAGCATCGCAGTTGAACTTTTAACGTATATTATAGTCGCAATCAGTCAAGCAACTTTTTTATGTTCTTAATTTATATGACTGATTGCGGCTATAATATACGTTAAAAGTTCAACTGCGATGTTTTTACTGTAGCTCAAGTAAATTGAATTTATATTATAATTACAAATTTCACATTTTCCTTCTCAGAACTTCATAAGAGCGAAAAATAAAATAATTCAAAATGGCGACTCTTGCCGAGCCTTAAGGCAACTGCCTGTATAGAATGCGTTAGTGCGTGTGAGGCACAAAATCTACAAAGCGCAAGATGGCCGGCGTGTGTATCGCAGTTTCGCTTCTCTGTGCAAGCCATTCAACGCACACAGAGCTTTACTAGTATTAATTTTCTTATGGGAATTTAAGCGGTGACCAAATAATTGTATTTGTGGGAAGTATAGTTTAAAGTCCAACGCGTGCTTCTATTTGTGTGTTTTTAGATTCTGGTTGGTATATTCCCAGATACGGCAGTCTGAAAATGCCGTTTTTAGCCATTTTGGGAGGCCCCAAAATCATATTCAAAACATGCGTACCAAAATTTTAAACTTATAGCGTCATGTATTGGAATGTGTTCTTTTCGTAAACGAACCATTTTTATGCACGTTAATTAGTTTCGTAAAAAAATTAATACTCGCAAATTACTGCAACGCTTTTCAATCGCAGGTAAGGAACCATTTTGAATTGTTGTATTTGTGTCATAACTTTTCTTCTGGCTAAATCTGTGGAACTTTAACTTAATTGCAGAATAGAATACATGTTCATAGAATTTTACGACACTATTAATCTTTATTTTCCGTTACTGTTTTTACAGATCGAATTGCAGTTAACAAGGTGATAAGAATGTTCTGTCTGCAATTCAATCTATAACAAAAGTAACGGAAAATAAAGATGTATAGTTTTTAAAATTCTATCTATATGTATTCTATTCTGTAGTTAGATTAAAGTCCCAGAAATTTACCCAGAAGAAAAGTAATGAAACAAAATACAAAAATCCAAGATTGTGACTATCCTCACTCTTAAGAGTATCTACAGTAATGTCCCAGCAATGCAGTTGTGAAGCATGGTCACGTGTCGAGGGTCTTAGTTGTCATTGGACACTCTGAGCACGTCACTGGTAATGAACCAATAGTAAAGTATTTTCCTGTTACAGAGGCCGTGTTACTGGGTAAATAGTTTCTCGTCTCTTGCACGCTACTGGCTGGAGACATCACTTGCCCCTCACATCTATTCGTGTCTCTCGTTATTTGTTTTGTCGTCGTTCATCTATCTGGTGCCTTTTTCACACACCCTATTTTTTTAGGGGTTTTTATTTTTACGACTGTCTATTTGTTTGTCGTCTTTCTCCAGTCGACTATATTCCATTTGGGAATTAATTTTATGTTGTTTTGAATCTGTTTTTGTCCTTGTGTTGTGTTCTGGGCTATGACTCTATTCATTTCAAGAATTGCCTGTAGGTTTTATGTCTCTTGACTACAGCTTACTGGCTTACATGCCTTTGTTTTTTCTTTCATTGTGGGTTTTTCGCAACACGGCAACATTCTCCCACAACGCCGTATGTCCAGTAAAACTGTTCTGTTTATAAAATTAGTTGTGACGGTTATTATAATTTTGTACTCTGGTAAATGCATGTGTTATCAAACCACTTTCAACGACATTTTCGAGTATAGCAAACACTAAACTATGAGTTTAATTGAGAAACAACATATTTAACTTACTGTCTATGTACAAGTTTAATACAGCCACAACTCATTTTGGCTGTTAATTGACTTATGTTGTTTCTCAAATCACTGATTCAATTGTTACACTGACAACTAAAGAGTCGTGTTTGGTCGCTGCTGAACGTCCCTTGCGACCACGGCCGAAGAAGAACAGGTCTGGACACTCGCCTGGATATTTGACCCCCTTGTTGTTTGGCTGTAGTTCACCAAGTTACCGAGAATATTGTGTTTTATTGGCGCTGATGTTACGGCGGTCGGACTAAACTCCGCCTACTTCCTTTCCGCTAAGATAAACAATTTATCAAAACGTATTTTTTTTTTATCAATTTATGAAATACTTTCTTCGTTCACAAATTTAAGAAAACGCTCCAGCAATCTTTATTTACTTTATAAATTTAACAATGGAAAAAAGTTGACGGAGTTTGAGTCCGACCGCCCGGAAAACAGCACCAAAAAGTACGACATTCTCGGTAACTTGACGAACTACAGCCAAACAACAAGGGGGTCAAGCAAAATACATTGTTAGATAGGCGAGTGTCCAGACCTGTTCTTCTACGACCGTGCTTGCAACATATCTACGTGTCGCCACTGGTATAGTTTTTTTTTTTTTTTTTTTAATAATTTTTTATTTTCCTATTGGGAATTCACTTATTGAACTCTAAAAAACTGATCCAGGTATGGATGGTGGCCTAGTGGTCATACCACTCGCCTCCCACCAAGGCAATCTGGGTTCGAATCCCGCGGGGTCGGTCTCCTGATATTCGCATTGTGGAATCGTTTCAGACGATGCCGTTGGTCGGCGTGTTTTCTCGGGGATCTCCCGTATCCGGCGCTGCTCCATACATCATGTCACCCCTCACTTCGATGTTAACAAGCATTTTCATCGGGGAAAATTCAGTAGCAGGATTTTGGAAGCACCAGACAAACGTGCAGTATTCCTTTTTCCTACATTGTTATGTCATAAAGTGATAACGTGGTCGATAAATACACCAGTGACTTTGCGACTAAAGGCCAGAGTGAGTTGTGATGCGCATGCAATGCTGTATCGTCCTACCTAGGCGACTACATACATGTTTTGGGGCCAGATCTGTGTATATGCTACACGCATTACGAGCCTGGTGACCATGTTGCATATCTCCACTTTCACAGGCGCTGTTGGCTGCCATACCCAGTGTACGTGGTCACGCCAGAGGAACAGGTCTGGAAACGTGTGAGTTTGAAAATTGACTCTCATATGACTGATTGGCGCCACTGGCACACTGGTGTTGTTTTAACATTGCGTAAACGGAACTACGAGTAGCAATTAGAATGTATTGGTTTGTGGACATTGACGCCATTGCTCATGATTTGCTGCTCAAACTTGTGTTGAATGACGAAGTACAGAAACGAACAAGAAAGAAACAACTATAAAACACACACAAAAGACAGAAAAAAGCTAGTAATACAGCCACAGATTTTTACATTTTAGTTTTTTTTTTTTTTTAATATAATTTAAATGCTCACTAGCATTTTGAAATGTGGAAGTAAAGATACAGCATCACATTTTCTACGATAATCAACGAAAATATATGTTAAAAAAAATAAACGCAATTTACTATCAACCCACCAGCTTCACCAACATTTGGGCGCAAAATTAAATTCCGAATTGAAGTTTGATAAGTGCTGAATTGAGGACTTGAAGTGGTGATCCTTCAATATTTCAACAAGGGTTTTGGTAATAACATTGTCTTTCATTACCCTCATCTATGTATATATATATATATATATATATATATATATATATATATATATATATATATATATATATATATATATATATATATATATATGAAAGCTGACTGACTGACATATCAAACTGCAGCCCGAAACACTGACCTAGGATCGTGAAATTTTTTGTGGTGGTTCCCCTAAGGCGTAGGCGAGCACTAAGAAGGGATTTTTTTCGAAATTCGACCTCTAAGGGGATGAAAAGGGGTGAAATGTGTTTCCGAAGAAACGTCGATAGAGCTCGAATCCGACTGCCTATCATCGTGCTTTTTACTTTAATAGGACACTCGTAAAATCCATATTAGCCAAATTAAGGATTTTTCGAAATTCAACACTTAAGGGGGTGAAAAGACCTTAAATGTGTTTCCAATCAACTATCGATATCTATCGAACCCTTCGGGATAGAGAGTTGATATTCACTTCAAAATATTGCTTACGTAAATACCCAAAAAGTAGTTTTAGGTTTTTTTGAAATTCGACCTCCAGGCAGTAAAAGAGGCAAAATGTGTTTTTTATAAATCGTCTATATCTTTAAAACACAATTGGCTATCGTCGTGATTTTAACTTTGATTGGTTACTTTTACAAATGTATATGACAAGACTCAAAGACGTTTCGAAATTCTTTATTTAAAGGTGTGAAAATATGTGAAATGTGTTTTCGATTATCCTTCCATGTCTATCGAATCAATCGAGATATCGAAGTGCTGTTTGCTTTAAATTGGTGCTTTTGTAAATATCCCAAGTACCATTTAAAATATATTTTCCGAATTCGGCCCTAACTGGTTAAAAGGGGGGTAATATGTGTTTCCGACTTACATTCGATATATATCGATACCATAGCTTTTTATATAGCGACATGATTTTTGTTTAAGGTTGATGCTTACTCAAATACCTAAAAAGTAATTTCAGGAATTTTCGAAATTCGCCACCTAAGGACGTGAAAAGGGATGAAAAGTGGTGAAAAGCGTTTTCAATCAATCGTCGATATATCTTGAACCCAGCGGGCTAATGTTGTTTTTTTTTTTTACGTCCAAGAGATACCAATAAAGTATTCTAAAACGTGATTCAAGGGTTCTTCGAAATTTACTCCCTTAAGTGGTGAAAAGACCTTGAATGTGTTTTAGATAAATCCTCGATATCTATCGAACCCGTTGAGATATACAATTAATTTTTGCTTCAGGATGATGATTACAGAAATTATCGCAAAACGGTTTTCAGATTTTTCGAAGTTCGATTTCTCAATACTGTGCAGGGGTGATATGTGTTCTTTTAGTGAATTATCGATTTTGATTCGACTGAACGGGCTAGCGATGTGATTTACACTTCAGTTGGCTACTTATACAAATGTCTAAGATGTAAATTTAAAATATTTCGAAATTCGACACCCAAAAGGGTGAAAAACACAAAATTTATTTTCCATCAACCCACGATATCTATCTAACCAGTAGCGATATTGAGGCGTTGTTCGCGTCAGAGTGATGCTTACGTAAATATTAAAAAAAATATTTATGTAATTTTTTTTTCTTTATAAGAAACGTGATTATTAAGAATAAAACTAAGTTGGTCAATATTCAAGGCAGACGATTCGAAAAGCAGGAACGAGCAGCGAGAAACAACCTGTAGCCTACAAGAGTTTCACTCTACAGTAACCTATCGAGATGTGGTATTGTACAACCTCTATGAGCCCAGGACACAGATGTTTTATTTTTTTTAAATAAAATTTTATTTTCATGAATTATTTCGACGTTACGTGACGCATTTGTTTGTCACTCAGGTCTAAATTCCGGGAGGTTCTGGGCTCGAATTCCATTAAAAGCTGCGTGCGAACGTTCAATTCTGACACACAAAAACTACAAGGCAGATCGAATTAGTGCAATTTACATGTAGTCTTGAAAAAGGGTAAAATTGCAGTTTGCTTTCCACATAGGTTCCTCTACAATATCAGCTGACATATCGTCGGTATACTGCCAAAAGTGATTAAGTCATACATGCTATTTCGTTTAAAAACAGTATTAAATTGTAGATATTAACAAAAATGTGGTATGTTACTATACTGTGACACAACAGTACGAAACGACGAATAGACTTTAAACTTGGGGAATTGTTCGTGAACAACATTTACATATTCCTAGCATTTTTATAATTTTATCTCATTTTGACTTTGTCACTTTTGGCAGTAAACCGACGATATATCATCTCACTAATCTCAAGTTTGGGCACCAAATACGTTTCCGCGAAACCTTTACCCACTGAAACTTTGTAATGGTAATAACGTTAAAGTGAATATTTTGAAAATATGTAATTGAGGGCACCGTCACCAATGGTTGTGCACAGGGTAAACAGATGTTTTTCATTCGATTAACATCTTACCTTAGGTGTCTGTAGTTACCCCACAACGTCAAATTGACAGGGCTATAAATAAGGCCCAGGCGAAGTCGCTGTTAGTGGCAGGGACAAACTTAAGCCTGCTTTTTGCGTGGACAGATATAGCTACTTATCCTGCTGCAGAATTAGTTCAACTAGCCGCTTGGACATTCTAACACTTGATGACTGAAGTACCAACCTTGTGTACAAAGAGGTTTTTCAATTAAAGTAAATATTATCAGTTACGAATAATACTCGCGAGCAAAGCCGCGGGGGACTGCTAGTTGTATTATAAATGTTAAAGCTTACTATGAAACAACTAAGCTAATTTAAAATTAAAATTGTAATTATCTCTCATCGTTTGATACATAGGCCTACTAAATAATTCCTAGTGTCAATGCAGTTCAATAACAATCACATTACAGTCAAATGAAATCTTTCTGTAAAGAGACATTGCTGGTAATTCGTCACGCCCTCATTAATACGTAAATGAATAATTTTAAGTACATCGGCGACACAGCCTCTTTAAGTTAGGCGAGTGCTCTATTTACTGTACCAACTAAGAGCCAGAGTAATCAGGTAATGTAAATTAAAAAAAAAAAAAATAACTCGAAACTAAATCTGAACACAAAAAGTATTCTGAATTTTTTTAGATGTATGATTATTTGTGAAAAATATATATGTTAATGTGTGTGAAGTATGTGTAAAAACCTATTATATATAATTATTATTTATAGTATACATATGTACAACCACAAGAAAATTGATTACATGTAGGCGTATTTCCTGTTAGAAATTTTATTTCTCATTGTATAAAAAGAGAAACGTTGTGCAACAAATCATATTGTATGCGTATTTGAAGAGTTATTTTATTTTTATCCTTTGAGCTGTGAATAATATTTGTAAACATGAAAGTGTGTTAGATTTATAGTTACTCAGTTAACGACTAAGTAATTCAACTCTAGAGGCGAGGAGACGCCATCTTATCTGCAGACCAGAGAGCGGTGGGTGAAGGCAGATCAACCAACGCCCCACGTGCGGAAAACGGCAATACTTGATGTAGGCCGTGTGGCGAGACAATCAGCTCGAGTCCAGCCTTTCATCGCAACGAGCCAGGCCCATGTCACCGGGCGTACACTCGCTGCCCGACAGTGGCGCAACTATTCGACCCTATGACATTCCGTGTCAAACCTCCCAGCATTGTTCCTTTACCCCTGTGTGTTCGTGCTGTCTGTGCCTCGAAGTGCGCTTTCTTAAGCCCGATTCACAATGCGCAGTCTGCAGTCGAATACATTTCATAATGTGCAGTCCAGCAGACATGATTTTTTTGCGTTATTTTTAAAAACTACTATTTAATAATCCTCCATGTTTTGAAAATATTGTTTATAATTTTGTAAAAATTACTTGATTTGATATTAGAAGCATTGAAAATTAATACACATATCTTAACGTACATATTAATCTCTGACAGCCGACGGCGGACTGCTAACTGCCGACTGCGCATTGTGAATCTTGCCTTACTGAGCTAGTATTCCATGGACCGTTTAGGTGGAGTGTTAGTAAATTTTCTTGTCTTTTCAGTTTTTGAGCTAAAACATTTTTTCGGATTCCATTATCGAAATTTTCTCTTCGAGAAAGCTATGCCACAGAAATTCAACAGAGCTAAGGAGGCCAATGGCGAAACTCAAAATTTGCATCCTAAGGTTTTCCTTGGCTTTCCGTAATCACTCCTAGTTCATACCCCATTCACAGTCCGTCCGAGACAATAAAACAGTTCCGTCTGTAATAACCTAGCTACGTTCTTAAATTATATGCTGGACAAACTCCCTGAGGATTAGAAGAAAAAAAACGGTTTTCTTAATAACACGGGGCCTCATCCCTAGTGTTGAATTTTTTTTTTTTTCGTTCACCAATTATTACGTATGATCTTTGAAAGAACTGTGCAATGGGAGTGCATGACTGGATTTATTAGCTTGGACATACTCCATTACAAAATAAATGACTGTCAACTTTAATATCACTATTGGTGTATTTTATTAAGATTAGTCACCTTGACTAAGTTGGTGTATTTTATTAAAAGTATTCGACTTTACTGTCACTAGTAGTGTTTATTTATTCACATTAGTCAAATTGAATATTACTACTTGTGTATTTTATTCACATTAGTCATTTTGACTATCACTATTGGTAAATTTTATTGATATTATATAACTTTACTATCACTTTTGTTGTATTTTATTAACATTAGTCAACTTAACTATCACAATTGGAGTTTTTTATTAACATTATTCGGTTTACTCTCACTACTAGTGTTTTTTTTAATCACATTAGTCAACTTTACTATCACAATTGGTGTATTTTATTAACATTAGTCAACTTAACTATATCTATTGGTGTATTTTATTTACATTATTCGACTTTACTATCACTATTGGTGTTTTTTATTCACATTAGTCAACCTGACTATCACTATTGGTGTATTTTATTAACATTAGTCAACTATAATACCGGTATTAGTGTATTCTATTAACATTAGCCTACCAAATTATCACTACTAATGTATTTCATTAACATTAGTCAACTTAAATATCATAATTGATTTATTTTATTAACATTATTCGAATTTACTATCACTATTTGTGTTTTTTTATTCACATTAGTCAACTTGACTATCAATATTGGTGTATTTTATTAACATTAGTCAACTTTACTATCACTATTGGTGTTTTTTAACATTAGTCAACTTGACGATCACTATTGGGGTATTTTATTAACATTTGTCTACTTAACTATCACTATCGGTGTATTTTATTAACATTATTCGACTTTAGTATCACTATTTGTGTTTCTTGTTCACATTAGTCAACTTGACTATCACAATTGGTGTATTTTTTTCATATTAGTCACCTTGTCTATCACTATTGGTGTATTTTATTAACATTAATCAACTTAACTATCACTATTGGTGTATTTTTTTAACATTATTCGACTTTACTATCACATTTGGTGTATTTATTCACATTGGTAGTAAGATTTAGTCGATTCCAGTGCAGGAGCCGGAGTGTGGTGCCCGCCCAAGTGTGGTGCCCCCCGCCATGTTGTGACGTCACGGCCCCGGCCGCCATGTTGGATGACCTTTAACCTTGACCTTGACCTTTCACCGCGACCTTGACCTTGAGTGTCAAATTACCAAAATTATCCAAAATTTCGAAAATTTAAAAAAAAATTCAAAATTCAAAATTTCTAAAACAATTTCAAAAATTTAAAAAAATTTCGAAAAAAAATATTACCTCCATCTTGTTTCCGGTCACCATATTGTTTCCGGCCGCCATCTTTGTGTTTCTTCCAAAAAAATTTCGATTTCGCATTCTATAATAACCCCACACGTATTTAATAAATAAAGTTTTTGTAAAAACTTTTTAATAATTTTTTTAATAAAAAAACTATTTAATAAAAAAACTTTTTACATAAAAAGCTCCATCGACACACTGACAACCCCCACCACTTTTTACATGTATATATTAACTTATCCCCCCTCCCCCTTCCTCTACACCTTTCTTTATTTTATTTGGCCGCTAGTCACGTGATGAAATCCCCCCCTACTTTCCCCCTCTCACAGACGTACGTGTTATAACCAGCTCAAACTACTACACCCCCTCCTCTCCCCTCGCCCATCTTTACCACCACTTGCTTATCCTTCATAACAAAATCTATTTCCTTTATAATTCTCGCTAGACAGCATGTCACCAGTGTCTTCACATAGCAGCTAGACGACCGTAAGTAGTAACAACCATCGATTGAGACTACGTATTGATCAACAATTTTAAAACTATCGTTTTTTTTAACATTGTAACTATAATTTCAAAAACTTTATTTTAATACCGTTAATGAATACTACTTAAACATGACTTATTTCTTAGCTATATCCGATCAATTCCCAATAAAATCAATCAATTATTAAAAAACTTGTTGGTAAATATTTTTTTTATAACTACACTGACATTGTTTCATACGGAACTTCATCGTCTACACTAACACTCCTACCAAATTAGCTACTTTTCCTTCCATTTCCGATAAAATCAAGCATTCGTTTTGAAAACAACATATTTTTCAGGTCAGTTACATATGCAAGACTCTTCGTCTACTTTCAAACATGGTGTACACCACCCCATAGAAGAAACTGACATTCAATTTCATATTCATACTACTTATGCTAAACGCACCCCCCTGCACCCTCGCACCTGACATCGAATACCCCCTCACAACTCTACCTGCACTCTCCATCAGTCCCGTCAGAACCTGTCCGAACTGATCATTACACTCTTCTACAGTACATATACGCGCGTATGACATTGTCTCTGCTTAGCGAGCAGTTTCATATACACGACATCTAGTAGCCATCCAAATACCATCATCCAATCTAGTATCACTGGCCTTCTTCCATACCAGAACAACTACCTCAGTCTCATATATTACTATTTTTATTCTATGTTTACTTTGTACTCGAAAAAAGTATTTAAATCGTAATATTTACTCTCGTCAAACACCCACGTTAATTTTAAAAAAAACCAGTTTCCTTAATTATAAAAATTGATGTACATTCAATCTATAATCATCTACTTGTAAAGCAAACACAACATACCTTGAAAATATATTTAGACTTCACCTTAAAACTATCACAGTCAAGTCCATGTATTGCCTGATTAAGCATCAAAAAACCTTAGTTTAGTGTTCTCATCAACTTCATGTCGTCACAATGCAAACTAAGGCTTCGTAACAGAAGCTTCATCCATGCTTCGTTGACCCTGTCACATATATTACCAGTTTTGACAAGGAAGTTCCTTG
>PNEQ01062201.1:0-23390 GCA_003012365.1 Medauroidea extradentata | reverse complement strand
GTCTTGTAGTCACGGCGCGAGCTGACTGTTGTAACTGCGCTAGCGTGTCCTACCTATTTATAATCAATGAATGCCAACAAACTGCAATTTCAGTCTGTGTACCACTAAAAGCGGCATCCACAATAGCTTACAATACGTGGCAAGCAGTTTCTTGCATGCCAAATTGCCCTGCCATCAGATGTACCCAGGAAATACATTTAAAATTTTTTTCTCAAAAATCTTACTAAAAAGGGAGGGGGGGCCTATACGTGGGCGGGGCCTATACGCGAGTAAATACGTATTATTCTTATTTTGTATTGATTGGTAATATTTTGGATTAGGAACATAACCGTGGTGTAAATGAACTCTGCACTGGCATCTACAACATAACTTAAATTCGTTGTATAATTTTACATGGAAGTGATGTCATATTCTTTAATGTCACTAAAATGGTTACAATAATGTTAAACAAAATAGAAGTACTTTTTTATTATTTTTGCAAGTATGCGAAACACTAAATATAAATAATCAAATCGCAGTCATGTAAGTTTTGTGCATAATAAATGTAAAATATTATACATTTTAATGCATGAAGAGAGATTATTTTTCTCACAAATAAGAACCCCAATATAACGAAAAGAATGATTTAACAAAAGGATTTTTAGGAACTATAAAAAAATGTATTAAATAACTTAGATAAAATATAAAGTGTAGTGTAAGTCTATTAAAAATACATTTACTGGTCGCAGTATATTCATTTTTCTCCGTAGATAGTGTTAAACCATCCATCGAGGTTTAAATTCGTTGAAAACTTCAGCCACAAGAGTGGTTTTCAGCTGAGTGCACGCGGCCGAGCAAAGACGGCCTTCAATTTCAGAAATGTTCCAATGCCCCTGGCTATCACTGTCCTGAGAGATGAGGAATATTATGTGTCAATAGTCTTTAGCCAACTTAAATTACACACACAGCACTAGAATTACCAGATTTATTATTTATTAAGTACACACATTTACAGTTTCACGTAGAAATACTAAATATCACATCTGAAAAATAGTCCGTGGTAAATCTTACTATGGCTAAAATTTTGGCGCTTCAAAATATTTCAGTACATATATTCTATGGTCTATTACATCTAGATACACACAAACATTAGACGCATATGCAATGTAAACAACAAAAAAAATAATAATAATAATGTACAGTACACACTCTCAAAACTTGATTATAATATTAAATCATCAAGAAGTCTGCACTAACAGCCATCTAAATTTTTAATGATCACGAAGTCCAATAAAAGCATCACAACAGGAAAGACAAAGTTCACAAATATTTAGTATCACATCTAAGACAAAATTAACTGGTAGGTACAGTAGAACTTAATGTTGCAACCACATTTATTATGACAGAGTTACTTCTCTCTATTGCATGGTCACTTTCAAAAATCTGGTTGAAAGGGATAGGCAAGGGGGGAGGGGGGAATTAAAACTTTTTAAGGGCAATAATTAATAATTTTTTTCCCCCTTTCCATCATGTTGCATTTTCCTTGGCGAGCACTGTATGAAAAGCACTGGTTACATTTTTCCTATCAGCCAATTCGTACCTGTGTGTTTCCACCAAAGAGTTGCAAGTAATAAATATACTGTGTAGATCTAACTATACTCAAAACTTACCATCTGAGGCCACAAATAAAATTTTTTTTTTCTGATAATTATTATTCTCAAAACTGTCTTCGAAAGTGCTTACTTCACCATGAACAGTCTATACCACCCCCTCTGCTCTATGAGCCGAGTGTTTGGACATCCTATATACGGTAGTTGACGTTTGTTCTAATACACATATGCTTGTATCGCCAATTATAGTGTTTACTTGTGATTACACAGTCTGTTAACATTGTTAAAAACTTGGATTTCATAGGCACGTCACCATTTAGGTAATGTTTGTTGCTGACAGTTTGCCCTTACATTGTTTGGAATCTGATTTTGTAATTGGGGGGGGGGGGGCCACGGTGACAGAATGGTTAGACCATTTGCCTCCCAGTGGGGTCGGTTCCCAGATTTTCACATGTGGGAATCAAGTCGAACAATGTCGCTGGTCAACAGGTTTTCTCTGGAATCTCCTGCCCCCCCCCCCTTTTTTTTTTCTATCATTGCAGCGCTGACCAAAGTCTCTCGCTCCCTAATTCCTTAATATTTCATTTTGAGAATTACTGTCAGCAAACCAGATTTTCTCCAATTTGGTCATTTTACTTGGTAAATTTACTTTTATTTTGTTATGGACAGATGACATATAAACTCTTCAGGTTTATAATTGTAACAAAATAATACGTTCAGTATTATGGTACACAATACATTATCTGATTCAACAGCAACAGTTTTTTGAAAACAAAAATTAAAGACTGTGATTTCTAAATGTTAAGCGTTCACGAGCATTTATGCTTTCTTATGTACATACATGCCCATCCTTTGTATCTTTCCATTCATAACATATCTGCTCATTCAAATACACTATTTCGATAAAAATATCCTGATAACCAAACATAAAGTAAAAGTGGACTATGTATTCACTACAAATTTTTTTTTATGGCTTAAGAAAATCAAATTTGTCCTAAAAATATACATATCCAACTAAAAAAAACTAGTAACATTTTAATTTAATGTTGGCATCACATGTGAAATTATACATTTTGACGCATGGGGTTAACAGATGGCTGAAAATAAGTCTCAAGTCTTTCAAAGTATTATATCTACTATCTATCTCTCTGCGTTCAATTATCCAAGTTCTGGAAACCATTATGTGTCGCAACAATTAAGGTGTACTGTATTCAAAAGTTAATATTTTTACAAATGCTTGTTCTCAAATGTACATCTAAGACTAACTACATATAGTTAAATATTTCTATAACTATCTGTGCTGCTTCCATAAACAATTTGTTTATTTTGCATCACCAAATGCAAATATTATATGAATACAACTCTATTTATACTGTCATAAAACCTGCAGTTAAATTCTATAGCACCTTTCAAAAACCCATGGAGTGAACAACATAAAACTTTCACTCTGAAGAACAAAGTCTGGAAGAAAGAACTTTTAGCAAGTTTTGTCCCTTATTTCTATGCTACATTACTTCAGTTTCCGCTAGCAACATTGTTATAAATTGGAAGAACCACTTTTTTTCATACAAACAAATCCTGTAGGATACAAGCACGAGAGAATATGACTTAAAAGTATGAAACCAATCTTAGCCAAATCTGATAATGCTACATTAACGAAACAAGAAAAACAAACTATTCCAACATGACTGTTACAGAAGAATTCATCAAGTGTTAGAAATCTTGATACTGTTTGTTTTAACTGAACAGTGCTATTCAGATGTATTTTAATCAATTACAATGTACATGACGAAGTATTTAGGTAATAAGGTTTATTTAAGTGAGGAGGGGGCTACCGTAAATAAAAACAAATTGATAAAAGCACTACAGCTACATAACAATTACCCCTAACTTCATATTCGTGGTAATCGGTATTTCAAAACATGATTTCCAATTTTACCAACAAACAATAACGCTAATACCGCATACATGAAAACAAGTCCTCTTGTATGCAGTTTGTTAATACTTAGTACAATTTTTGTATTAATTTTTATATGGTGAACAGTACATTTACAACACCATTTATATAAAGTACTGTATCTTAATTTTTATCACTGCAAGGAACAGCAGTAAAAGTAAACCAGAAAAAACATTATTTTTACAGCAAAAATCTGTTGTATACTGAATTTCATATTCAAACTGTCTTCAATTTGTGTAATAAAACTGAAGATTAACTTTGTGCTTAAACAAACTGCTGCATCATACACTAGTTTATACTACGTTTATATGTACTACACCCGCTGATAGCATATGTATGTATACTAGGCCTAATTGTGTGTTAACTCTCAATTTTTCTCACAGAGGAAACTAACTTTGGAAAACAATATCTAATGTGAGTTGCTGATATTATTTATTCCATGAACCCTCTCTGTGCCAAAATCCAAAAAACTGTTTTTGTGTATCATGAAAGAACACTATAATTTTAACACCGATTTATCATAACATATACGTAGTACAGGTACCAAAAATGTTTCGCACCCATTCTGTTAATTCTTTTTATTTTTTTTATAACACACAGTAGAAACTCCATAATGATTCATTGTAAAGTAAGCCAAAATCAAATAGTAAAATAATTTTTCATGTAAACAAAAAAAAAATAGGAAACTGCTGCAAGGCTACCAATTACTAAAAAAGTAGGCAGAGATGCACAAGTACTTACAGAAACAGTACTTGCAGGTTGGAGAACAATATAAAACATAAAAGGAACACATTTTTGCGTGGTCGCTACGTTTCGCTGGCCAGGCCAGCTTCCTCGGGCAGTGAGCCATCACACCATCCGCCATACTTCAGTGTGCAATCACTCGCTGACTGAAGGAGCTGGCTTGGCCAGCGAAACGTCAAAACCGTGCAAAAATGTGTTGTCCTTTTATATTTTGTGTGGTCTCCAAACTGCAAGTACTGTTTCTGTAAGTACTTGTGCATCTCTGTCTACGTTTTCAGTAATAGAATAATTTTTTTGTGACTAATAACAAACAACTACTACAGATTTGCAGATACTGTTGGTATTTTTTATTAGCAGCAGCAATGTGTCACAAACTGTACTGTAATAATTTTCACCAGACTGTGGGGAAACTTTCAAACTTCCATTGCCAACAGAATTTTTTTTTCTCAATGCAAAACTTTTTATTGGAGCAGTGTTATGACAATTTTAATGAAAAACTACAATTTTTTTAAAAATCAGTTTGCAATCACCATGAAAGTTAGCACAAAGAGGATTAAATTAGAAATATTTTTGAAAATGGCATGCAGCATACTGGCCAAAGCAAGGGATAGGAATGAAACACAACTTCATACCCCTTTCACAAGCTACTGTGGAACAAAGCCTATAAAACATTCCAAGCAAGTGTTGCAACGTGGAAGTAACTCAAAATCCTGCAGATACACATTTTAAAACCTAAGAATTAAAGCAATCTAAATATGAAGAAATTACGAGCTAATTTTGTTACTTGATCCAATCAATTTCACATTCAGAGTTTTAAAATGGAACGTGCACAGTCTACAATCACTGTACGTTCAAGTATACAGATAAGGATGTGTGTGCAATATAATTCAGCTCTTGGCTACAGTCTATTCCAAAAATTAATGTGTACTTCTTTGACAGTTTGATAAATGTCAGTTCAGAATCTAAATTCAAACTTTCATAGCTGGCCTCCAAAGCGTAGTCAGTCAGGTGCTGGTCTGCGGTACAAGAGCTCCTAGGTTCGAATCCCGGCTGGGACATGGATGCTGCGTTGTCCCTCCACCCTTATCATTATCATAAAACACTGTATATTAATTTACAAAATGAGCAAGCGAAACTATGTTCACAACGTACGAAACTTGAAGAATCAAACTGTTTGACAAATGCATGTTTTCATGGAACAGAGATTGTACTTTATTACAACCGTCACAATGGGAGCAGTAGGTAAACAGGAGGACGGGAAGTGTGCCAGTCTTACGACGTCGCCACTACAGCTACCGAAAATGGCAGGTTTGGTTTCAGGTAACAGCAGAAAGGTAGCACTGTGCTGGTTCGTGCTACACATAATTCCTCATTCATATCTGTAATAATGGCTGTTACTATGTTTAGAGTGACAACTCAATCTGGATTGAACTAGGAACGGATTGAACAATCTTGATTCAAATTTTACTTTAAACACTTTCCAACTGGACTGAAGTAGGAGTGGAGTGAATAATCCAATCCAATCGCCAAGGTGGACTGTAGAGTAGAATCCGGATTGGAAAGTTTACTTTAAACACCTACAGGACTGAACTGAACGAAGACGAAGCTGTCGCCATATTGAATTGTTTTTTTGGTTATATATGAGGTTAGAATCATCCTGGGCTAGCTAAAGAAAACTGCTTAATGTTACCAATATAATGGAAAATTCCTAAGTTTCGCAGAGAGATGTCTCTTAGACACAGATTCAGGCCATGTTTATAAGTCAACCTAGATTGAAAATTTTACTATAAACACATTTTGTACAAGTTCAATTTTGGTTAGCTCTACGTTGAATCCAGTCCAATCCACAATTTTACTATAAAAGTACTCACTGAATCACGGATGGGCTTGTGTGGGAAACTTTATGGTCGACACCATCTGGGATATCCAAATGTCATCTCTATTTCGCAAGCCACTTACGTTAAGGCCTCGCTCTTTAGTTTTGCAGAGGTTTCGAAAATATTTTTTTTAACTCAAATTAATATGTATATCCAAAATTCATTCTTACAATTTTAATGCTTATGTATCATCGTTTGTATCTGAATTTTTCTGGTGCAATACACAAAATGGATTTTTAGATTTTTGTCTCTGAATTATCGCATATATTTTGTTGTCAAAATAAGCCAAAATGAAGTAATTTTTTTTTTGCTAGCAAATGGTAGCCTACATTATTTTTAAAAACGCTCTGGCAAAATTGTGAATTGTATGACTGTACATAGTCTCAAATTTTTTCCAAGCATTTGGCTAAAAAATATTTGAGTTATTTGCAATTGTTTGAATTAAATGAAAGATCATGGCCTTAGCTAGACTGTTGATTCCTGATAAGTGTAATACAAGGAATTAAACCACTGACATCATAAATGAATTTGACTCCAGTCAAGTCTAATGTGCGCTTCTTATTGTGCGAGCAGTTTATTACCCAAACAATTCTTAAATTACATACTCCTATTAAAGATTATGGGCACACTTAGCTAATTTTTAGTGGTAGTTCAACAACTGCTGTATAAGTTAATATGATATGTACAGACTTTCTACAGTATATGTAAACTCCTAGTGATGTACTGCAACTACTGAAGGATACCCAAAATTAAGACACAGTAAGATTTTCACAAAAAGATAGTTACTGTATGTTAAAATAAGACATAAATTCACAACTTTAGGCATCCAAATACTGATAAGACAACAAAACAAGATGTGTTTGTTTCAGATTAATAAAGCACAATAAATTGGGATTATTATGTTTATAAGATGGAAAATAAATACAAAACACAAAGAATGAATTCCCTACACTGCAGACTTTTCGACCTCTTTTCATTACGTAATGCCACCCCCAATCATGCTATAGCTTAAAAAATCAAGTTAGTTTGTAAGAATGAGACAAATCACACAAGTGGGTCAGGAACAAAATTTTGGCAACTCTTTTTCTGGTAGCACGTACACTGCTGCCCCTGTAATACGTGTCAGCAGTGGTGCACGGATGTCGTCACCGAGATCGCTGCCCCACAAGGTGTTCAAGCGCTCCTCTGCGACTTTCACAGCTCGACCTGTATTGTACTTGGGGACGGTGAGTGTGAAAAGGTATACTGCCTTGTCCACCAGTGGCGACACTTCATCGCAAAAGAAATGGAAGGCCTGCGCCACGGTTCCTGGTACCTTCTCCAGGTCGTACACAACCATCGCTCTGCTGCGTTCCACCAAAGGGCGGTACTTTTCGATAAGCCAGCCATTGTCTTCTGCCTCTCTCGAAGCTTTCAAATTTACATTGTGGGTTTTCCTAAGCTCTTCACCATCCACCACAACGGGGAAAGAAGCATTAAGGAAGTTCGCAGCTGTTCTTGCAATCTCTTCAGTCAGGCAACGCAAAGTGTCTTTGGCATCGATTGTATGAAGCAGAAGAAATGTTGTCGGTTGTGTGGGTTCGTCTCGTGTTACTTTCTTGATTCCTGCAAGAAACTGATACCACAAATCTTCCTTTTGCGAAGGGTACCTATCTTTAACAGTCCTTATACGTTCTCTCAAAATCAGTTCATAATAATTGTCCCTACGATTTGAAAACATTCCTGGAAGATTTCCAATGTCGTCATCATCTGCCACTTCAGATGAATAATTAAAAACTGCACAGTAAGTAATACCTATAACGGCCAACAGAATGACTAGAAATGTTAATGGACTGTTTGAATGCTGGGCATTGACCTCATGTTGACGATGGTCAAAGGCACTTCTATTTTCATAACACTCACGCTTACTGGGTTTAACAGAACTTGTAGGGTCATTGTATCCAACACTCTTATTTACCCTACGAAATCCTTTACGATCCTCATGCTGCCCTATTCTACTACTTTCCGGGATATAGTGGCAGCGCCCCGAGACTGCATCTGCAGATTCATCTTCTGTGATAGACTCTCTGCTAGAATGCAAACCCAGTGCAGCATCTTCGTAATCTGAATCACTGTACACCTCTTCTGTCTGTTCATCCCCTGCATGAGACGAGCGTGTGTCACTCTCGAAAGTGTGCCTGCCGCTTCGACGCAAGAAGTACTCGTTGGATGGCCCGTGGCTTGTCATGGCTGGTCGCAAGGGACGGCGAGGTTGCGGGGGCCACTGCACACTAACTTCCTCCTGCCAACACACAAGCCAATTGAATAAAACAACACAGTGAAACAAGAACACACGAGCAACATTACTGATGAGTGGATGTAACATGACTCAATAAGTCATCATATCATATACAGGACTAGATAACTTAATTTCTAGTCAAAGATACTGATAAAATATATTTTATTGATTTCTTAAGCAATCATTTTATGACATGAATTTATTAATCCACTTCCGTTAGGTCTCGCTGTCCTAACTGAAGAGGAAGATGAAAGTAATCCATTAATACTCAATACCATTAATATTCCACGTGTTACACAAATACTTTGTAAAATCAATACTCTCTTAAAAGAGTGCAGACATTAAATTAAAGAATATTTTCATACGAATTAAAAGAAATAATGTTATACTGCACTATTGTTCATTATTAAAAATTAATATTTTAAGGTACTGCAATTAACAACATAGATAATCCACATATGAATATGGAGTTTTTGCTTGCACAATACCAACACTTCACAGAGTGTCGGACTGTCACCCAGTTTCTACGAGATGAACAAAAAAAATTGTTGGAGCCATATGTTACTTTGAAAGGTACTGAACCATATAGCTAATATAATTTAAGATGTAATTTTCTATCCTTGATCCCGTCACACGGCTCTAAGGTAGTCAGGACCCTTAAGACGGCAACCTGTCCAGGCCACAGAGTCGTATGCAGAGCTTTGACCTGTAGACATTTACTTGAAAACTGCCCAAGGTGCGAGTGATAGCTGCTTAGGCCCTAAATACACGACTAATCACAATACATAAAGTCTATACAGACATAAATATGTGTTAATGATCTTAGATAATGAGTCTATAAAAGTTCATTACAACATAAATAGCCATAAAACCATAGGCCTACTGCATTTGCTATTTCGACATTTAACTCAAAAAATTTCAAATTCATCAATATTTAAGAAAACAAAGAATCTAATTTGGCCACACCCTCAAACTTACGAATGGAATAATGATGGAAACAACACAAAAAATAAGTAGGATATTACAGAAACAACCATGTAACTCACCGGTGACTACTTTATCCCACTGTAAAAACTTAACAAATAAGCCAACTTACATCTGTTTCATCCGAGCTTATCATCAATTAGTATATTCCACGGGAAGATCTGGAAAAACAAGATATGCACAAATCAAACAACATAAAGCTCTGCTTCAGTAGAAGCCCATTATAACAAGGATTGGTAACATTCCGTATAATTTTGTTTTCCAACCTGAGTAAATAGGTCTACACGAATGGTCACTTTAAAAATCCTGCAGAACTGCTGTAACTCAGGCCAGTAAGTTATGTGGCATTTATATCAAACTGAGATGCAATAACAGGAATTTTGACTGGAATCAGCCCTAGCTTTTTTTATTAGAGAACCATGCCTGCATTTGACGGGAGAAATTTCAGGAACCAATATAAAACAGACAATATGACTGAAGCCAGGAATCGAACCTAGATACTCCCAAATAAAAGTATAAATTACCAAACTCAGGTTAAAATGTGGTCTCTCATCATGAGCATTATAATGGACTTCTACTATAATAAATGATAATTATAATCTTTTACATTAACATGTTCTTTTTTTAAGGGTGCGGTCTACCACAATTTCCATCAACATTTTTTTATTTTTTATTAGTACCAGATATTTTTTTTCTTATTTTAGACACAAAATGTGACTAAATTTGGTTCTTATGAAATTTTTTATCTCTCATAGTTTTCGCGTAATGGCTTAATAAAGTCATATTTTGCATGTTTCCGTTTTAACGACCACACAAAAACCAATTATATCAAACTGAAAAAAATCACAGTGGATAAAGACATTGCAGGCTACAATGACATGCTCACAAAAATAAAGAATAAAAATTATTTGTATTTTTAAAAAATGCCGAAACTAAAAATAAAAATTTTAAAAATTCAATAATTTTTTTTAAAAATACAAATTCCTTTTATTCTTTATTTCTAAGAGCATGACATTGTAACCTGTAATGTCTTCATCTACTGTGATTGTTTTGAGTTTGGTATATCAGTTGGTTTTCGTGTGGTCGTTAAAACGGAAACATGCAAAATATGACTTTAACAAGCCATTACGCGAAAACTATGAGAGATAAAAAAATTTTATAAGAGCCAAATTTTGTTGCATTTTGTGTCTAAAATACGAAAAAAAATATCTTGTACAAGTAAAATATTAAAAAATGGTGATGAAAATTGCGGTAGACCGCGCCCTTAATCCATCAGGACAAATAATGTGAGGGAAATAAAATATTGTAATATTAACATAAAACTGCCTAAAATACAATAATGTATGCCAAACCATGAACAGAAACAAATAATGAATTCAATACATAGTATTCTTTATATTGTAATTAGATAGCCAGTCAACCACTAAACTGAAAATCCTGATTTTTTAAATAAAATTTTTTAGATCAAATAAAACATTTTTCTCCCACAGTTTTATACTACGCTACTGAAATCTGCTTGACACTTAAAAACATACGGCATCGCACTGTCGCTTCACCAATTTTTCTTTGCATATAAAGACTGGTGCTTTTCTATAAAATGTTCATTCTGTCTTGTTTTAGCTTAAGTGTGACATAAGAATCATGTGACAATCTAATCTGTGAATACCTTCAGTAATAAGACATCCATAAGATGTGATGGCACTTAGTTGTGTGCATGCACATAGCCACAGAGAATGAAACAGGTTCGTTCTACACATTACACGGATGCAGCTATGTGGCTTTGTGGAAAAAAAATCCCAGTTGTTCATGATTGGTGGAACAAACACTAAAACTGTTTCGACACTACGAAACTGAAACAAATGTTTAAATAAAATACTTGCGAAAGTTGAGTGCCTATTTACCATTAACAATTTATAAACCAACCGCTAGTGAATTACCGGCAGTGATGTAGCACAAACAGTAACGAACACAGCACACTGCAGTACATTAACTTATTTTCACACTAACATTCACCAAATAACATGAACAGAAAGTTCAATATATGTTTTATGCCAAGGTCAACCTATCTCTTGCTCACAGCCTGAAATGTGTTGCATATTAGGTCAACGTGCTCGCCCTGCAAATCAAGACATTTGACGGGTGCTCAAAGTTATGTTACGTTATCTTTACCGACTGTAATGTTCTGTCAGGATAGTAAATAACACAGAGACTTCTTTTAGTCAGCACATTTTTTCGTCCCATGTCTTAAATTACTGTAATCTACGAGCGCCCCATGTCTCGCAGCCATGAGATTTGATGTGTCCAGTGACAGATTACGGAGTACAATTTTCATTAATGTGTGTATTTTTGTCAACATTTTTATGGAAAGTAAAACACCCAAAAAGGACACAGTATTGATTGAGTTACAGGAAAGGGAGTCGAACATATTCCCGTACTTTTCACATACATACTGTTAACACAATTAATGAAGCTTTCAAAGAAACCAGCTCTTTCAAATGAACCATTTACACTCTTAGCAAGAAACAACAGCAACATGGTACCTTTGACTAATCTGCAACATTAAAACTGAAGACAAAAGGAAAACAAAATTCCCCTGATGCACATGCTCTATTATTTCTGCTCCTTGTGCAATATTATTATTAGTTCATTAAAATAGCATTAATATTACATTCACTTAAACTTCATTCTAAAGACCAATAACAGAAATTAGTTTGGATCAATCAGATATTAAAATAAATAATTTACAAGTTTATAGAACCTATAACACAAAATTTTTGGATGTTTACACAGATCATATAGTCTGTCTCGTGTAAGAATTCAATTTTTTGGCAGTTGTTTTAGCAGTGCTTTTTACAGCTGTTGCCATGGATAAAGCAGCATTTTCCTCTCTCATTAAGTTAATTTTGCATAAACATTCACAGCTGGCTCTTGAACTGTACAGTACAATAAAATTAGAAATATTTCTCTGTAGAAATTTGTAATATGTGATACTCCTCACAACTGTCAAAAAATGAAATTCTTATACGAGACGAAATATAAGTTAACTAGGATACAACATATAAACATGATAAGCAGATTAGTGGTATCAGGTAAAGACAGGTCTAAATAAAGAGGATGTGACAGTGATCTATTATTCTATCTGAGACTTTCTTAACTCTTTTGCTGCTGAATAGAAAAATTTTAATTGTGCCAAGATAGTGCAAAAAAATTTTAATTTTTTTTGTAAATAGTTTATTTTTGGTTATTTTTAAGCGAGAAAAAATGTATCTATGGTTTACAGAGTCATTTAATTTTATGTTCGACTAAAGTCGCATGTCGCAGTTTAGAAATATTTTGTATATTTGACTATAGTCAAATGTCGCAGCGAAGGAGTTAAGATATGATATATTCTAGGTGAAATCTACTCAATCAAAAAAAGAGTTTTTAAACTTCAAGAAATTATGTGAGAATTTTATGTAATGTTAATAACAAAAAAGTCTATAGTTGCAATTTATAAAAAAAAACATTAACTATGCCTTTTTATATATTCTTGGGCCGCATTCCGTTATTCACTGATTTCACTGGCCAGTGTTTTCAGTAATGTAAGCTATAGTTCTGAAATTGCTGACGGCACTGATAGTCACTGATGGTCGGTTGATGACGATACCCTGTGCGAGGCTACATCCGTTTACTGAGATTACCGATTTTACTGGTGCTTCAGAGCATCAGTGTTGTCAGTAAACCAATATTTTTGGCGGAAATTCAAAAGTTGAAGTTATCTAATTATAGGACGAGTCCTATTTAATATATAAGGGCCAAAGAGGGTATATATTAATTTATATACGTTTATTTAACATCTGTTTATAGTTACAGAAGCATTCGTCGTGCAGTTCGCAAAGACTAAATAATGTTTAGAGGTTGAATCGTACCTTGCTTATGCATTTAAAAATAATGGATACAGCTTCCCAAACCTTAAATACACACAATGTATAAGCTGCGTCGTGAAAAAACGAAGAAAACAGTATCAGTCGTAAGTCGTGCTAGATGTATCAATATGCTAAAAATATACCATTATTATTATTAAAGTAAATACAATTTATACAACGAACAAAAATAAATGTGACAGTGTATCGCAAGAATCAAATCATAGATTTGCCAGAGATGTGGTTGCTAGGCAACGTACATTGCAGTAATGTTTACTGATTTAATGTTCCGATATTATCTATTTACTGACAGTGAAAATATTTTGCTGATTACTGATGCTGTTCCCTTATTGTTCACGGACACTGGCGAACTGTCAGTGATATCAGTGAAATCAGTGAATAACGGAAGGCGGCCTTGAATTACTATGTTTTATACATGAAAATTATATTTTCCTAAAAACTCTGACATTTATAACTTACGATACTAAAACAAAATGTTATCTAATTGTAAATTATAACAAAGTAATGTATGAAAGAAGTGTTACCTTTATGGGTGTTAGCTTATATAATATATTACTGCAAGTTTTAAAAATCTAATACTAAATTTAAGAGAGTTTTTCTGGAAATTGAATATTATAATGTAAATAACTTAAGTTGCTGAATGTCTAATTTTGATCTGTATGTGTGTTGATAAATCTTAACTTTATTAAT
This sequence comes from Medauroidea extradentata, assembly GCA_003012365.1. Classification (NCBI taxonomy): domain Eukaryota; kingdom Metazoa; phylum Arthropoda; class Insecta; order Phasmatodea; family Phasmatidae; genus Medauroidea; species Medauroidea extradentata. The sequence goes on along the minus strand of PNEQ01062201.1, from coordinate 9,348 downwards.
CTATAGTGTTAAATTTATGTATTTTTAATATGCTATATGCACAGTGAATGGACTAATTGCATGAAATTTAAAATTTAATAAAAAATAAAATCCACATAAAAAGAAAAATAATTTTTGTTAATAAACGGAGGATGGCGTGCACTAGCTGAACATTTAGAAAAGAGTGAATATAGGGGTAGAGGCAACAACAGTAAAAATATACAGCGGGTCTGGCGGCGAACGGGGCAGGGACTACAGTCGATGCCTGTTAGGATGGTCAGGAAGTTGAATTTGTTGAGGGAGGTGGTGGTGTCGTCGTAGGGAGGGGGGGATTTGTGGGACAGTTTAGGAAGGCATTGGAGAGGATGTTGTAGGGGTGTTTGGATGCTCGCCATCAGGTGCTTGCCCAATAATAAGACTAATTATTAATATAAAAGTATTTCACTTAGTTACACGACACATTTAACAGTTATGCAAACAGCTGCCACCACGGTGCTTACTGAAGACAGTTTTTACGTCATCAGCCTGTACTGCGTCTTAACACTCTGGTGGTCACCTGATCAATGAAGTAAAGCAGCTTCGAGCATAGTTAGCACTTGGATAGGTGACAGCCACAGAACACTGGCTACACATGCCGCTGGTGCATATATGAAAGCAGGTTGGACTACCATAAGGTCAACGCAAGTACTAGGCAGAAGAGTAAATGTTCTCAGTATGTAACGGCTGTTTACATCTACTGAATAACCTACACTACATTTTATATCACTTCTATTCTAACAGTGCTCATTACCACTTTCTTACAGTTGGTACGTAATATAAAAAAATCTTACTTGGGCCTAACTGTCAGTAAAATGTGCTATAGTCATGAGATAACTGCTGTATACATATGAATTGTATATTTATTTGTGCATACATGTTCCAATTTCTGAATACATTGTCACCGCTCAGTTAGGTTGGAGAGGAAGTTGGCTGATTATTAAAACTTATGGAAGGTATAAGATGAAGCGGAGATGGTGCTGGATTGCGAAATGGGCGCCACCTAGCAGTTTGCCCGGCTAGGACAGTGTGTTGTCGATTCAGGGCGTGGTTTGTTCGGCTGGCGGTCCTCTCCTTCCTGCAGTGGTGGATGATGATGTAGTTGATGGCTACAACGTGGAAGCACTCAGAGAAAACTAGCTAACTCACCACGTGGGTTCTTTCGGGTCACCCACACAACCCCTTGCCCTAGGACTAGAATGATAGTCAGCTCTGACACGTTATTAAATAATTCACAACAGACTTACTTGGTTAGCGATGTTTTATTTGCAACAACACAGGTAGCACGTTACAGTGGTCGCCACGTGATCACGCACACAATGAAAAATACACTTTCACTCTCTCGTTAAACGGCATTTTAAGTCGGCACGTAGGCCGGTTCAATTAAATTAGTACACAATAAAGATGAGTCTCTGGAGTAGAGCCCTGGTAACACTATGTCGGAGGCGGCCGACGGCCGTATATTTAGATTCCTCGGCCCGGACGCGCAGGCGGAGTAATTAAGTTGAAGAGCATAGGCGTTAAGCGCAGGAGCTAAAAACACGAGGTAAACGAAGAGGGCGACAAAAAGATGATTAGAAAATATAAATACCTATTGCAGTTACTATCAGTGAAAACAAAGTTGAGAGCCCTCTCCGGGACGCACGTCCTACCTCGTGGCCGACTTACGATGAACTGGGCCGCAAAGATGGCGTCGTGCGTGCTCCTAGCCGGCAAGTACGTTAAAGTACCGTTACAATAGTGATAATGAAATTTAGGTGAATACAATTACAATTCAAGTGGCGGTGAGACATATAAAAAATAATAAGAATTACTGGTGATGACAAATTACTTAATTAACATTCCTTTAAAATTAACATACAACAAAACACTGACCCTGAAATGTGTGACCACGTGGCTGAATAAAACTAAACAAGAGTAATATTAAAATGGCTCGTGCTGAAGGCAGGTTGATTGCTGGCCGTAGCTCAGTCCTCAGTTTGTTTATCTTAGTTTCTGATTACGTTAATAAGTACTTTATGATAAGCGGTGTAGTTGGTGGTGGTGGGGCGTTCTGACGTCACGTGGAGGCGGCGATTCAAACACACACACGTGTCACTGGCACACGACCCCGCACTAACCAGCACAGTTGGAGTTGTGGTAAGGGGGGTGGGGTCCGGAGCACACAGAGGAAACCCTGTCACACTGTCAGGACGGGCTTAACTTCCCAGGCCTAGGGCTTGGGACGACGTCAACATATAGGTTTTAATATGTTCTTTAGATGCTGCAGCTCAAGTGCTTTCAGAGCAACTTACACCAAAATTTTTGTTAAGTACCTAGTTTATTGATGTTATATATAAAACATGGACACAGAACACAATATTAAATACTTTAATCACTAAATTGTTGTTCACCTAAAAAGGCAAACATGTGTACGTCCCACAAACTTTAATGACTGTGTACTATTCGAATCCATTTCTTTGTTAGTATTTTACACTATCTAAGACTGCTAACGTGGTTTGCAAGTAGAATGTATGTCGTACACATTGGCTCAAAACATCATTTAAATAAACAGGCAGTATGTCCGACCACAAATATTGCTTCAGACCCGCCAAATGCCGGCTGTGTACTGGCTGATGACGTCACAGTGGCAGCCATGTTGTGGTGAACTGTTTCCGCAGGTGTTTCAAATGTAAGATTTTATAATACGGTAACTGTAATTACCTCAAATTACTTCGAAATTCAAAAAATTTCACCTCTCACTGGATAGTTTTTCCCATGCAGTTTACACATATGCTCTCAGTGAAACTTGTGAGGAAGGCCCATTGTGCTGTGTGTAAGAATGTTTCATACTGCAAGGTATTATTATTCCTATAAGACAGATCCTACACAGAACATATGTATAAACATAACTGTCGCACTGTGTGCATAGTTAAATATGGTCAACAGGAGACGGTAAATAACTAAACAAATAAATCAAATAGCATAAACTAGAGCAAATATAAAAAAAAAGTCACCCAGTTTTCTGGCATTTTTACTCTCTCTTCTCTTGTTTTCATTTTTTTTCTTTTCAAGACAAAAAAATTACCTGGTTTCGGCTAATTAGTTCATTGATGAAAACTTAAGTTTTAAGTAACAGTATAATCAGCTTCAACTTTACGTTTTGTCTTAAAAGAACACTATACTCATAATAAAACTAATTTAAACAATACTGGAAGACAGATTTCTGATTTCTGCTCTGATTTCTGCTCTCATTTACACTAAAAAAATTCACAAAAGTAGTGGAAATGAGCAATCGTACCTTAATGTGATGCCACGGCGAAATGTTACTGATGCTCAAATCACTGAAACATATTAAAACACACATTATTTAATTACACAAATAAAGTTTACACAACAACAGCATGCTAACAGAAGGACTGCAACAAGGTTTCTGGAGGCCTGCGGAAGATGAGTGTTTGGGAGCCCCTAACGTCTGAATAAATTTAAGAAAAATATTTACTTGCTGACTACATATTTAATTATTGAATGACACTCTAGAGCGATCCTTATGCACTCAAGTCAAGCAGTAACTGATCCCCTCCACTTCTCCTAGCACCAATCACATGACAGTACTGTGCGCCCCGCCATGAACTGGGGTTTGCGCAAGTTCCCATCTATCTTGCTGCATTATATTCACATGGATGCAATCTCACGTTTTATCAACATTAGCTATAATGATTAAGAGGTATAACTTATATGTGATCATTTCTTTGAATTGCCTATTACTATTTATCTAATCAATTCATATCAGTGGAGTGTGTGAACTGTTTCTTTTTTTAAAGGAATACAAAAATGAGATTAGATACATACTTTGAAGCGTAATCTCGTACCAAGGAAGTATATATCCCGAACTTCGTAACACAGCTGCGATCTGGCAACAGCACGCACCGCAAGTCCTGTACTGCAATCTAAGGTTGGGACATTCTATAGTGTTCTAGCGAGTATCCCACCATATTAACTCTTTAGTACACACAAGCCAACTGTCGTGTCCAAGAATGTATATAGCACTAAAATTTTGATTGCAAATTTTAAAGCTGCATTTGAGATTTTCAGGGTAGTTTTTGCAATATTAATTGGGTCTGCACCAAAAATTATAAAGCATAAAAACACGATTAAATATTGTCTGTAAGTAGTTGATCATATCCTGGTATAAGAGACATGGGGCACAATCAGGCAATATTCCTTCAATTAGGCTAGCTTCCTATTTATTTTAGCTATTTTGTTCAAATTCAGTTGCATGTGCACAAAAAGTGTTAGTTTTCATTTGACTTGTACAAGAAAGGTGGTAAACTATTTAAAACAATATTTTTTGAAAATTGGTACATAACTACAAAAACCAGAAAATAAACATACACACAAGCAAGTTAACAAATTATTGCTTTCAAAAATAAAAAAGCTGAATTCCAACTTTCACACGTACAATGACACTGTAAAAGAAGTTGAAAAAATTATTGCATAACTTAGCAATATCAAACCAACTGATTAATTTAACTTATCTTATTTTATCAAAAAGTGTGTGAAAATTTTTTAGAATGCTTGACATCAACAAACAAAGATGTTTTTCCAGAGAGAATGAAAGTCACCAAACTCATACCTTTACATAAAACAGGAAAGATAACAGCAACAAATAATTACTGACCAAAGTCTTCCACCAGTATTCACAAAAATACAAGAAAATATTAATGCACGTAAGATTACTAAATTTTAAAAAAAAAAAATTGTATGATCTGATCACTTTCTTTTTCAAAAAAACAAATCAACAAATTTAGCTAAGTACGAACTTGTCAAAACAATTCTGAACCGTTTGGATTCTGACCAGCATGTAGCCTATATAAAGTAGTCCTATTATGTGATCTGTCAAAAGTGTTCCGACTTGGTAAACCATGCGATACTCATTAAAAAACTAGAACAGAGTCAAATGAATGAAAAATAAACTAAACTAATTATTGTATTCATAATTAATGTTATGTAACTAAAAGTACTTCTAAACAAAATAACTATGAAACTAATTCTGACTGGGGTTATAGGCTATAAAGAATTGTGTTCTGGCAAAAATAGCAAATGGAAATCTAATATAATTTGCTGATGACAGAAATTTAATTCTGTGCGCAGAAACTATTTTCGAACTAGACTACCGGTAAAAGAAAAAACCTTAAATCAGCTGACAAACATGAATTAATGGCTTGAAGCCAACAACTTAAAAATGAATATGAATAAAATGTAATTTATGAATTCTGGCAATCAGCAAAACCAAAAATTTCTATTAACACATTTTCACGATATGACACTAGATCAAAACAGATAGACTCAATGATATTCCTGGAGGTAACAGAGCACTAAAATGGGATGAACACATTAACAAAACAATTAAAAATCTGAGTAAATTATACTATGCATATTAGATAACAACTGTTTACGTACCGCATACTTTGCAGTCTTCCATTATCATATGTTACATGGAATAGAAACACAGTATGGGGCAAAAAAGACACAGTATAAACATTTTCTGACTACAAAGGTCATCTGCATTACTTGTAACACAAAACCAAACTCCGCGAGTTAACACCTTCCCAATTAAATACTCTTCCCTTCTATTCTGGATATATCTTTCACCTTTCATTTTTCACTAAATGTAACATGAACAACTATGTATAAATTAAAAGTATGTCTACATACAATACAAAACAAATCATAATTTTAAACCTAACTGTCATAAAACAGTTGCATTTTCCAAATGAATCCAACCCAGGGGCGTAACTCTACACAATAATCTACCTAAATGTATCAAGTTGATTGAAAATGCAGCAGAATTTTAAAAAGAAATTTAAACATTTGTAATGAATAAATGCAAAAATGTCAATAAGGGTGAAGTCTGGGGTCTCGGCGGCCAAGTGATCAGACATCTCGCCACCAACCTACGCAATACGGGTTCGATCCTCGGCGGGGTTGGTACCCGGATTATCGCATGTGGGAATCGTGTCAGACAATGTTGCTGACCGACTGGTTTTCTCAGGCATACCCCGTTTCCCCAACCCCTCTCATTACAGCACTTCTCCATCATAGAACCTATTTCATTTCGTGGTACGCAGATTGTGCGCGAGCTCCCACTCATAAAATCTGCCTTTGGGGTAGGCCTACGATATTCTGGCCCTCGAGTATACTCCTCAAAAGATAGCCTATTTATTTTTATTTAGGGTGCTGACTTGCCAAACTACGTGTATGCATTTTTTCATATAATTATTAATAGTGTTCACTTCTATAAATTTCAAAAAAGGTAGTGCCTACAAACCTCTTAAATGACTTTCTCCATTTACACTTGTATACGCAACATATCCATAGTGTAACAACAAGTGTAGTGGTATCCTCAAATTACATTTATTTTCTGTGCCTTTAACTAATTTAGGCGGACTTGAAAAGGGCGTATATTTTGCCTTCGGGATGCTATGACAAGTACCCTACGATACATAGCACTACGAAAAATTGTTTTAAATAAAGTACATAACCATAATAATGATAGTACATAGCCACTATAGCGGTACCAAGGCCAGTTTTTTTATATAAATTTTTTCTACTTCTGCGCACTAGAAAAGTGGGCACTGCTCGCATTTGGGAGGCTATGACAAGTGCCCTACGATGTATTATGCTTTAAAATATGGTTTTAAGTAAAGTACATAAACTTACTAAAAAGATGACATAGCTTTTATAATGTTGCTATGGCAGTTTTTTTAGACGAATATTTTTCTTCTACTGCGAACTTGTGAAGTGCAAAATTCATATTCGGGAGACAGTGAAAAGTTTCCTACAACATATAGCGCTACGAAAAATGGGTTCAATTGAAATACTACATAAACACATTAATGATAGTACACAGCTGCTATAGTGGTAGGAAGGCCAGTTTTGTATTGGTAACTCTTTTGTCGTAAGACATTTGGAGCAACAACATATGCCCTTTTTGCTCCAAGCTGCAAGCCGGCCCGGGACTGGATAGAGCTGGCGGACAGAGCTAACTTCAGTCTAGTGTGATTACAACCACTACTTACTTTACGTCTACTGTATAGTATTACTGAGTGAATTGTACAATTTTTTGTATATAGTAACATATGAATTATGTATACTTTAATGATTATGAGTAGTTCTAATTTTTGGGTTGTTTCTCATAAGTGCGAGTAATACTTAACTACAGTGTATCAAGAAAATATCATAAAGCAATATGCATTTTACGGGATTGAATGGTGGCTACTGAAATAAATAAATTATTTATGATTTATTTTTTATTTTTCACATCACCCAAATGATCCCGATACACTGAGCAAGATGCTCACCAAGAATAGGGCTCGTCGAAATATTAACGGACATAAAACTACATTTATGCATACAGACTACCATGGTATAATGTACAAATGAATAGAGTAGCCATTTGGACAACAATTCAGAGGATTACAAACATTACAGTCATAAATATTTTACAATTATGTTCCATTATAACTATGAATATAACCAAGGAGTATTAGAATAACCGCCAAATACAAACAAATGAACATAAGTTTAATAATTAACACGTACATTACTTTTTAACAAGCTACAAGCTGTCAGTTGTACATTAGCAGATAAGTGACCATTGATTGTAATTTAAATTGGAAATCTCACACAGTAGCTCTGGCAAAAAAACTAAGTTCTCTATGTTTTGCTTTATATTCAGTAAAAAAAACATGCTCTCTACAAACCGTACTTACACTATACTTTGCAAATGTGAATTCTATTCTCACTTATGCCATAATTTTTTGGGGTGCCTCAGAGAACTGGATTAATATATTCAAAATGCAAAAGAAAATTGTACGTATTATTGTGAACATAAAAGTTCCTTCCTCCTGTAAACCCCATTTTCAAAGTTTAAGAATTCTTACTTCACCTAGTTTATACATTTATCATTCAATTATTTTTGGTCTAAACAACATATCCTTCATTACTAACCAAGATATACATTCACATAATACCCCGACAAAAAACAGCTATACACTCAGTCTCCCACAGAACTAAGAAGTATGAAACCAGCCCATATGCTATAGCAAGTAAACTAATTAATAATCTTCCAGGCCACTTAAAGGTCATTCTGGAAAAGAATAATCTGTCAAACTTTAAAAGAAAATTAAAAAACTTCCTCACTGAAAAGGCATATTACAGCTTGGATGAATATTTTGCATCCTAGTCTTCTTCTGATGCCACTTGATTGTATCTATGTTAACTTGTTTTATGGATGTACGTTTATGGGAGCTTGTATATTTAGTTATAAGGCTAAAGCCCAATGTAAGTCATAATTTATTACTTTTACCACTGTGATAGCAATACTTTTTAATTTTTTTATTGTTATTTATTGTTATTGTTATTATTTCTCAACATTGTGTATAAACAAAACCATGTATTTCTGTATTCTGACAACTCCTAACACATATGTTGTGTGATTTTGGAGGGTTACAAATAAATAAATAAACTTATTATTAAAAGAAAAACATAACTTTATAAACATTATGTGTTTACTACTTACTTCTCTTAAAAACGTCTTCCATCAAAAACTTAAGCAATATCTCTGCTCTGTCAAACCTGTAGTTTCACATTAATTTAAAAACTTAAGTCAAATACACCTTCACGAACCAATAGATAAGTACAACCATTCAACCAAATGAAAGTAAACAATAAACACAATTCAATAAGACCGGCTTCCGATACTCGTAGATTTCATTTACCTTGACCTCACCGAGAGCATGGAGATAAGAATAGTCAGGAGACAGAGTCATCATTGTGCTTGAACTGTATTTTTATCAAATTTTTATTTGTATATTGTAAATTCAGTGAGCCAGAATTCAAATTACCATATGGAATGTACAGCTATGGTATATTTGTAAGTTGTAATTTCCTGTTATGCATAAGATGTAAATAATATATGTTAACCTATGTGTCCTATAGAATGATTTTAAATAAATAAAAAAAAATAAAAAATAAAAATAAATTCAATTCAATTCTTTATTGTCCTGTAGACTACATGGTTGTACAGTAGTATAGGATTCGTCATAGAAAAGTTATGTACATATTTACAAAAAAACAAACAAACAAACTAAACAAAATAGGCTGTGTTTACACATGATTTATACACAATGCATTTTTGTAAAAATAAAGCATAACATACTGTAACAATGATAATTTGTACCTATAATATCAAGAATAGTATACAATATTTATTTGATATATAATTTACTGTGACACTATATAAATTAAATATATACATAGAATATTTTTATTTTAATAAAATCTTTAACA
>PNEQ01062200.1:0-23390 GCA_003012365.1 Medauroidea extradentata | reverse complement strand
GGGGGGGGGGGGCAACAAAGGCAGGAGATATGCCGCGGAGAATTCTACCACGTTGCCGGACACGCAGTACGCACAACTATGACACGTGACACCACTTAACATCACAATAATTTGAGAGTCTACGAGTCTTTTAAGCTTACGATATCTGGCTTTTGTACTACAATTACAACTATACTATAAGCATGTATAGGTCTATGGAACTGCACCATTGCTTATGAAATGTTGACAAAACGTGTACAACGGTGATCATGCAAAAAATACAACATGACAGTTAACATATAAAAGTACTGACGTACTTGACGCAAAAGAATGAACAGTATATCTTTTTATAAATTAAGAAATTTCGAATTAAAATTCGGTCAAACTGCAACAAAACAGATCGACATAAACGAAAACAAACACTGAATGTATATGTATACAAAATTCGAGATAACAGACAACACAACAATATATACGTTCAACTGTCCTGTTGTCTTCGTGCCCTGCATGATCATTGTTATATTCGGGATCAAGGAAGCACTGTGAAACAATAGTTACTTTTTATTTTCGGATTATTTATAGTTTCCTGTCACTTTTAAATATTAACAAAGCTACCTAATTAACAGAGTATGTAAATTGTAAAACACTCAAAGTTAACATATGAGTAGAGCCCACGCTTTTTGGTGAAAAGTATTCTGCAACAGTTTGTTTCGGTGTCTTATGTGCTCATACGCAGCTCTGCTTCAATTCAGTGATTGGCTGTTTTTAACACTCAGCGTCTAGGGTTCTACCCGCAAATCACTGACGTGTGGTGTCGCAGTAACCTTGTTCCTGTTGGCTTAATCAAATGAACCTAGCATACATTAAGTCAATAACCATGAAGCAAAGCTGTAGATGTGCACGTAAGGCATTGAAACAAACTGTTGCAGAATTATTTTTACCAAAAAGCGTGGGCTTTACATATGAGGTCCCAGTAAACAATATTTCTCAGCTATCGCTCTAGACTAGATGCTCGCTTACTTTATCGCGGGAAATCTTGACTGTTGGTTAAGCTTCAACGTACGTTCAGCTTATCAAAAGCTCGCTGGGTTTTCCTTGTACGTATTTGACTGAGCCTATATGAATCCTGCTACTGTAATATTTAATTCCTGTTATTGATCTGCAGACAGCTACGGAGTCAGTCAGGCGTATATCACCCAATCATACGTGTTGCGAGAAACTACAGTGTTTTCAAGGGTACGTTAGTACAAAACATTTTCGCGATGCACCACCATCTCTAGCAATGATGTATGTCAATAAACCCATACATTCTTATTACAAAGTCTCATTTCAACGAACATTCTAAGATCTCCACAACAGTACTATGTGACGTTCAAGATAAACGAAGCTATTTCTAAATCAACCACTGAAAACAAATCACTGTCCGTTACTACGCAGCAATTAAGGTGGCCGCCTGGTGGACGTGTTTCGCACGTTCGAGGTCTAGAAGTGCGGAAGCGGTAAGGATGACCCAGCACGCGCATCAAGCCTCACCCAAAAATATTAAAGTATATTGCAAACGCTTATACCTTTCAAGAAACTCTGCGCCAATATTTTCATACATAAAAATAACCACAAAACAACCAACTTTGAATTTTTCGGCATCGTAAAAACCAACTTTAGATAAACATGGAGGACCTGAACTGGATAAACAAGTGTGAAACGGTTCTTTGAATGTTATTCGTAAGCAGACGTGGAGCAGTTTTGTAATAATCTGGTAACGGCCGAAGCTCTACACACCGCTCGGCAGCCACCGTAATAACATTTACTATCACCCGTGTATTTAATACGTAGATATTGTAGATACATATTTTTCACACTTCTTTGAAACAGTTTTAACACCTAACAGGGAAATGTAAATAAATGCACGTGGAATACTTATATGCACGTGGAATGCTTATATATACATACAACGAGAAAATACAAGCTGACCGGAAATCGTAATCAAGCAGGTCTTTCAAAAATGTTTCCTTTTTCGTGAACCACATAGGCTACATGCAGAACATTCCGACACTGATCCAACAGGTACATTTCAGGAGAATATTTCTAGTGGAAAACGATGACAATTACGTATTATAACACCCATCCGTAACTCGTGGGAGATTATTTTTTTGCAGCATGTCAGTAGGGGCTTGGAAAAAAATTAAGCAAAGTTTAAAAGATCATACAAAAAATGAAAAAATGTATGCATAAAATTATGTTTGAATTTTAAAAGATCTGCACCATACAAAAACATGTGTGCATACAATTAATCGGAGTAATTGCACATCAGTAACATTTTTGTGTGCTTCTTTAAATTAAATGGCAAATGCTGAACACTTTCACTTTCGTGGTTCAGTACGACGTAGTACTAGCTACGACACAAGCTTCAATGGCCATATCGCATGACGGAAAACTAGTTTCATACAATTAGAGGGTGCTACCGCTGTTTTGTTTGTAGGCGGTCGGTTTGAACATTTATTTTCTTTTTCGTATGATGATGATCTCGGAAACACTAAACACCATACTTAAAAATCTTAGTTTTAACCAAAGTTGTTTATGATATAAGAAAATGCGAGTCAGAGGGCGCTATCCGCCTTACAAGTTATGTTAGGATATCATCATACACAGTTTCAATTGTCATAATATTCCTGGCGAGTTCCTAACATGTTTAGTCGTGCGGCAGGCGCAATGTTCTAATAATGAGGCATGCAGTAAGACTAACAATTTGTAAGGATCGTTTCCTTCCACTACAACCCTTCCAGTCAATTAAAGATTCAGGTACTACATCGACACAACATGGATTAGACGCACCAGTATCTCCTAAATGGCTTTCACTGCTGTATGGCGAGTCTGTTTTACCGATACACAGTTCGTTTACATCTCCACCCGACAATTTAGTTTCGGAAACTGATGCTCGAGTGCGGTGTAAACAGCGCGAAAGTCATGTTTAGTTGATTGATAACCGTGGGCCTATTGTGATTAATGAGGGCAGTAGACTCAACGGTGGAGATTTGAAACGTGAAAACCCACGTTAAAAAATCTAATTACGATTCATAATTTTTTTGTACAATACAGATAAATATTGTTAAGGCACGTAACCGAATGTTACAGAAAGTAATTCTTCTTAGGGGTTGCTTAACCCCTATCGCCATGAAATGTAACAATTCAGCGTACAAAAATGAAGAAACAAGGTTGGCTTGGAAATAAGCTCTAAATCCGACAGAAATCACATGTTTAGCTGGAGGTGCGTGTACGATTGCCTGGGAGGTAGGCAGCCTGAAACACTGTCGCGTATGACGTGTCAGTTTCTTTCTATTACAGTATTTGCTTGCCATTTTATTGTGCAATTACATGTTCGCAACGACCACCTTTGAGGCCATCTATCACGCTCATGAATCACATTAGGACCAATGTTCGCAAATATGTTTCCCTCATTATTTGTATACGTGGTTCGGAATAAAGTGAGCACTCAAAGCAGCCCTGCTAAAGTTATATTTTCAGCCAGTTCGTATCTTTCCGCACGTAACGGCTAACGACGGGACATGTCTAACCTCTCTGGACAAGTCACTTAATGTTTGCGCGCGTAAAATAAATTGTGTAGTCAGTATGAACTGAAATAGTTTAATAAAATTTTTTATTAATTATATAAAATGCATTCATGTGACTATATGTAATGATGAATTACATGCAGTGACGCTAGTGATGTTTTTCAAAGGTTAAATTTTTAGTGCTCGCTTTATCCCGAATGACCTGTACACAGAATTACACTCCCGCCGAGTTAATGCATTACGACTCAGCCGGTATTTATACGGTATTTATCGACATTCCACTTGATCTCTTTAACATTCCACTTGACTGACATAATATACAAACTGTCCCAAGAAAATGAGGCACTTGCTTGTCGATGTCCCTACGTACTTTCAAATTTTTTTTTGTAGCATACACCAGAAAGGTATACGCCTATGCCTAGCGTAATTTTCAGTTCAACACAACAATAAACTCTACATACGAAATAATAATAAAAAAAGAAAATGAAAGCAAATTTAGGTTTAGCATGGGTCCTACATTATCTCCAGGCAAGTGACATCGACAGACCAGAAGGCTCCAACTTGCTCCGCGCAGCGACAAACAAGTCACTTTTAACCTAGAATATTTTAGTAACAGTGTCTGTATGATAAGCTCCCGGACAAAACATATCCCAATAGTGAAAGTTTGACGACATAACTGGTCGACAAAAAGCCTCGAAAAAACAAGCCAACGTGTATTTCCAGTATTAGTAGGTTACGTAACATTTCCCTACTTAACCAAACCATATCGCCAGTAAGAAGCCCACCTACACGGCTGTCGAAAGTCATAAAATTATCTTTACAATTTAGACTTTAATAACTAAGAACTATACAGAATAACAACAAACGGTTTTCAAACGCGGTAAGATAACTCTTACGTTTATTTATTTATTTTTTAAGTTCCGTGCCAAGACTAACGCAAATAATGACTTTATGAATAACATTTGTTTCTCCGATAAGTCAACTTTTCATGTCAGGCTGAATCGCCATAATGTTCGTATCTGGGGATCAGAACCTCCTCGTTATACGTTAAATGGAAAAAGACAATCCCAAAATCAATGTGTGGTGCGGACTAATGCACGATTGTATCACTGTTCCATTCTTTTTCATCGAGTCTACAGCCACAAGCGGTGTTTACTTGGACATGTTACAAGAGTTTGCTGTGCCACAACTGGACCATCTGCAACCTGACGTCACTTTCCAGCAGGATGGGGCACCACCCCACTGGTCTCCCATTGTCCGTCAATTTGTGGGTGAAAAGTTTCCGAACAGGTGGATTGGACGAGATGGTCCCACTCGATGGCCTCCACGATCACCTTACATCACCTCTCTGACATCTTCCTATGGGGTTTTGTAAATGATCAGGTATACCGAACCAAGGTAACAAACCTGCTAGAATTGAAGACATGCATTCGTAACACGTAAACTGTAACCGTGGAGATGCTGGAGCATACATGGAGAGAAATTGAATACCGACTGGACATTATCCGTGCCACTTAAGGGTGCACACATTGACGTATATAAATTAGGTAAAAAAACTAATCCCTTGTCGTATGTTGAAAACCGTTTGAAAGTTATTAAATTCTAAAGTTGTGAATATAATTTAAGGACATACTGTAGTATAGTTTAAATCTAGTATATTACACGTATTCACAAGACGCATACGATGTAAAAAAACTTCCTTAACTGCAATGGAAGTTTTTCTATCATACACAGTACGGGACAGTTGCCATACACTGTAAGAAACATTTTGTACGAGCTCTGCCCTGTAAAATAATTTAGTGGTAACAAACTAATTTTGGTGACTACAAAACCACAGTTTGGTACACAACATTTTTATGACAACACATGGTTAGCGGTCACGACCAAATTTTTTTTTTGTGGTGACCACAAAAGTTATTTTGCGGAATGAATAGCTGCCAAATATTTTGCAGTTGCTACAAAATATATTTTTTTCCGTGATACTTCAACTTACATATACATAGAGTAACAGAGTAGTAATACATCATGTCTAGTAACATCAATACACGTTTGTTTCCTAAACATGTACAGAAGCGTTACCGTTGACTTATGGGAAAACATTTTCCCAAAAATACTTTTAAGAACTTCCGTACACAGGTGTGGTAAATATACAAAAAATTACAGTATATTTACAAAATTAAAAATACTTTTTGGCAATTACATTTAAGGGATTCCAAAACGTCGCGCGCTATAGAAATACTATTTCAGTCCTCCAACATGGCTAAACACTGACCTTTTACGCAGTGATGCCACAATATTTACTTTTGTGCAGACTTTCCATCAATAAAACTATCGTGTCACCGCACATAACCACACTCCCAGTGTTATAACGAGCCAGTGGCACCACGAAACGTGGCGGACGTAGCTGGTGGCCGGCGCGTTTTCTCGGGGTACTCTCATTTCTCCCGCTCTTGCCGGTCTATCTGTATGGTCCCATTTAATGTCATCGCTCATTCACATTTGGTCCTAGAGAGAGGGGTTGAAGATGGGCTGTCACCACATACCGTAATCACAATCTGGTTGGAACAGTGCAAGGAGAACCCTTGTAGCGACGTCTGTGTCCCTGGGTCTATACGCGATATTCGTTCTCATGTAAGCCTAGTTTGAAGTGCTGTTAATACATGTGTGTGTATGTTTGTGTGTAAGGACATTGTAAATAAGTAGCAGTTGCACGTGTAACACACCACGTGGCTATTTCTGCGCCAGGAGGCGTCTTGTGAGCAGAAGTAAGTAAGGAAGTAAGGTAGGTAGGAAGGAAGTAAGGAAGGACCACTCTCATTTTCCGTAGTCGTAGGATGTCATAAGAAGGTGCGGCTAGCCGTGAAAGTTTTATTAGACGCGCGCCATCACAACCTGATGTGTGCCTGGAGAAAGTCCAGGGATGCTGCCCTGGACCAGCTCAAGGACGCCCACGTCAGATACGACGATCCTCTCCCCCCACACCCCAAATTTCTCACCGGCCGACAAAAACGTTGCCTAGTCCACTTACAGCTAAACTGATATAGGTTCTGATGAGTATTAAAACACAGAGGCTGGTTTGGACCTCAGTGAGGAACTCCTGAAGAGCAAGTAGACTAGGTGATTGCATTCCGCAGTACGGCGACAAAGGACAAAACACTCAGTCATGAACTCGGGCAAGTAACTTAGCCGGGAATAGAACCCGGACCCTTGGTGCATTAGCCTGGAAATATAACTTCTTAGCTAAGCAGTAGGAAGTCTAATGCAGTTTTGCCTAAAAGTAATTTTGCTTAAAGTCGTTGCGCCCAAAGTATTTTTGCCTATGATTAGGTAAAATAATTTTAGGCAAGACGACTTGTACCTTAAAGCACAGATCTCCACATTGATTTGGAGAATACACTCGCGATTTTTCACAACCTCTAGGGACTGTCGATTTTCGCGAGAAGAGTTTTGCCCCACTTTGTTTCAATGCCTTAAATGCACATATGCAGTTCTGCTTCGTGGTTACTGGGCAGCGTGCCTTTACGAAGAGACAACTCTCATTTCACTGAGCCAATCACAATAAGGTTACTGTAACACCACATGTATATGATTTGCGGGTAGACCCCCACGACTCGTGATAGTTAAAACGTCAAATCACTGACAGTGAAACAGAACTGCAGGTGTGCACGTAAGGCACTGAACAAAGTGGGGCAAAATTATTTTCGCGAAAATCAGCACTCCCTAACAATCTCTAGTAATAGTTAGAGATGATGGTTTAGCGCGGGAAAACGTGAAGATTTGCTGGGTTTCAACTCACGTTCAGCTTACCAGAAGATTACTGGTTTTCGCTTGTACGTAGGACTGTTGCCCTATTTGACTGAGCCAATAAGAATCCCGCTATTGTAATATTTGATAATTGTCTGCAGACAGCTATGTTGCGTCAGACGTACATCATCCAATCATATGTGTCGCAATTAACTACAGTGTTTGCAAGGGATGTTGGCACAATACATTTTCGCGATATACAGTACCATCGTCTCTAGTGATAATATGAACACACAATGTGGTACATATAATTGGATCATGCAGGATCCGGAGCGATAGGCCCCGTGTTCTTTCTACTCAAGTTGGCGACTGGATATCGCGTCATCATACCACACATGTGACCAACCAAACGTATTAGTACAGGTCAACAAGGGCCGTGCGTACCATATCACAGCCGCTCAGGTGGCGAAATATGGGCACGTGCATGCTACACGGATTTGAGTCATTAGCGGATCAACGGTTAGCAAATTCCATCGACATGAATTCGTAACGAAATCGTACCCTTAGCCCTGTTTTATAATAGTTTCGTGGGCAATAAAAGGGGCGGGGAAAGCGCAATACGCGTGCAGCTACAGACACGCTTTCCGTTTTTCACAAACCTCCGCTAGCTAAGTAAGAAACTGGAAAGTAGATAATACTAGGACATATTTTTTCATAGTCCAACTAAATTATAAGTTAACAATAACAGTTCGTATTACGTTCATTTCGTTCCTTCTTTCTTCGATATTTATCTTATTTAGAGCCACGTCGAGCAACGGCAACACGTCAGAACGACGAAATCACAAACATATATATATATATATTATATATATATATATGTGTGTGTGTGTGTGTGTGTGTATGTAATTTTGCTGCGAGTTTTTTGTTTTTGAGTGAAAAAATTACATAGTTATTTTCCAACGATTCCTGCAATGGGTTGATATTACAAACGAAACAGTTTCTTTATGGTCACACGCCACTACGAGAGAATTTTGCAGTGTTGCAAAAAAAAACCAAATAAAATAACAATTTTTATTTTTACTGAGGGTTTTTCTGCAATACGCAGCATTCGCTTGCAGTGGCATACGACAAAAAAATAAAAAGTTTAGTTTATATTAAGTTAAACTGTAATTATATTCTCAGGGAAATTTTCCGTTTTTTTTTTTTGTACGTGTCTAGATACAGCATTCCAAAATTTACGAACAGTTGAGTAATTATTAGGGACAGGAAAATTTAGCGAATTCAATGACCTGCGGGCTAGAATCCATTGTACTATGCGTACTAGAGCCCCCGACTATTCGTTCATTGTCTGCTGTTCCACTGAGTAGCAGCGGACAGATGGGCGGAACTTGAGTATGCATAAGATAGTTGATTCTAACATGCAGGTCATTGAATTCGCGAAATTTACCTGTTCCTAGTAATTATTCATTTTGTACACTCTAAGTATATATTTATTTTATCAACTTCACTTTTTAAAAACTGTTATGTGCAGTTGTCTATAGACATTTTCATTTATCCACTTAGGAAAACCAAAGCTTCAGGTAGGCAAATTACATAGCAAATAACACAGTTCATATTTGAAATAATGGAAATGTTGGTGCTATATTAAATAAAAAAATATTTTGACGTAATTAAAGTTTTTGAAATTCAGAAAGACAAAATATGATAAATAAAACCTTTGAAATAATAAATGCATATTAATTGTTAATGTATCACAGTTAGTCTATACAGGAAATACTGAACGAACGTAATTTATGAAAGATTTGTGACGACTTTGCCACCAGAAATGAAAACCAATTCATTAAATGGCGATTTTTTCGTTTTTCATGTACACCAGTAATTTACGTCTTTGTTACATTTTTCACACGTGAATAGTTTTCGTAGGCATGCCGAAAGGCGAGAACAAAACGTTGGAATACTGAAAATGTGAACAATAACAGTAGTGAATATTTCCTTTACAGGTAAGGGAACTTTACGTCTCGACGACAGGCAGCGTGTTAAGAGACCGTGACATACAAATTTACACGACAGGAACTGGAAGAGGTATCGTCACTTGCCTGATGAGATTTTGGGAAACCATGGAAAACCGACACCGGGACAGCAAGAGCCAAGGCTCTAACCCGGGACCTCCCGAATGCGTTGCGACAGTCTTCCCATTTCACCTCGTAAGCTCTATTGCTTTACCTCACTCGTTAAAATATTATACCACGGACGTTAATCGCCATTTAATATCCCTATACGGATTTTCGTACTTTCAAAACAAACAAATATTAAAAAACAACCGGCGGGGAGCCGATAGGAGAACTTGTGAGTGTTGCCAGACTTAACGTAACCCCTATATTATGTAACAGAATTTTATGTAATATTTTGATGCACAAAACACCGTAAGTAATGAAACAGTGAGGGCGTGGTTTTAACGAAAAGTGGTATTTTCTGTACCAAATGTATAGATTTATATCAAATAGCAATGTTTACTAATATAAATGATTTATTATAATGTAGTTAATATAATTAAGTACCGTCATAAATATATAAGCACAAGTACATACATATTATTAAATATATATTTATATTACGTGAGGTTATATTAAATTAAGTAACAAATATATATTATTTACTATAAATAGTCAGCGGTTAGCGTGTTTTTTTCTTAATTGTCGAAGTAGCAGAAGGTAGTGGACAGCAAGGCACCTCGTTGCCACAGCATAGAACAGCTCAACGTGGCAACACTGTCGTGGACACCGCCAGGACGTCACGAGGACGAGACAAGTCGCGAAAACAGTGTCTCAGGCCGTCAAACACTTTCCCTTCCATCCAGACCTGTCAATGAACCGAAACTACAGGCAATTAAATTCTTGCCGGCCAATTAGGCAGCAGCAAGCAGGTCCTACGACGTGAAAGTAGCTTGCTCTACTGCACTTCCTCTTCCACATTGCCTGTACTGTCTGTCGGAGGAGAGCAAGGCAAACTCAAACATGTTCAGGGTGCTCACGTGGCAAAAAAATAATTATTTTATGTTTGCACGAAATGGTGTTCGTTTTATAGACGTTACTTGTGACTACATTTTCCATTTGTAAAAATTTTTAATAAAATCTGAAAATTATGACAGTTTAATTCAGTTATGGTAATGTTTAAAAAGACAAAAGGACTTTGTTCTGTGTTTTAAAATAGCTTAGTATATTGCCCATAATATTTCATTTCAGTGTAAATTATTCCATTCCAGTAAGTCCTTCTTGTTACTCCTATGTTCCCGTAACTTGCAAATTGTGACTGTCATGTCGCTATGAGAAGATTATGAGAGTTAAAAAATATTATGTATGAGTGGATAATCTAGTCACAAGCAACGTCTACAAAACGAACACCATTTCGTGGAAACAAAAAATCATTATATTTTGCCATGTGAACACCTTTAAGAGCCCATAACAGCAGGCGCTAGACGCCGTGATGAAGGTACGTAAACAGAGGAGCGATAAGGTCTAGGATGGCTCGAGCATCAACAACCGAGTAGCCATTATGCGTGGGGTGTGAAAACTGCCTGGCTCGTTGACTTTTCCCAGTGGCAATACAAGCAATGACCCTAATATTCTATTTACGGAAAGCGCATCGCAAATTCCAACCCATGCTTCTCTGTTTTTGTTTTACGATTCCGGCTGGTATGTTTTATGTGACAGTCTGGAAAGGTAGTTTCTGGCCATTTTGAGGTGCCGCTAAACCTGAGCATGAAACCTAGAAAACTAAAGTGGAGAAGCATAGTTTTAAATGCGTTTTGTTTTCGTAGATGAAGTTATTGATGGAACATTTAGAAGTAATTCTTAAAAAATATTTCTCCTAACATACTGTTAACACTGTTCATGCGCCGGCTGTGTATGGCTCGCCAACTAATACATGGAGACACTGAAAAATCTTAAAAATATTTGAAGTCAACACAGTCTCCAATAAACTGTAGTATCTTAATCCTGAGTCATATTGAATGATGCAATTGGTGACATGTGTGAACAGTTTTAGGGCGGATCTGAATGTAGGTTACTCTGCCATACTCCATTGCGATGGGGGCCGCGGCGGTCGAAGGGTCAGACCTATCGCCTCCCACCAAGGCGATCTGGACTCGATTCCCGGCGGGATTAGACCCCGGATTTTCGCATGTGGGAATCGTGCCGGATGATCCCGCTTGTCGGCGGGTTTTCTCGGGGATATCCCGTTTACCCCGCCCTTCCATTCCGGCACTGCTCCATACTCACTTTGTACCACACCTCATCAGCGCTAAAGACCTCGATGTTAAGCGCTGAACAAAAACTCTCTCTCTCTCCATTGTGATGTAGATGCCTGCAAAAAACTACAGACACTAGAAAAGAATAAACGAACAGAGTATGCTTTAGTCAATAGGATACATATAAAACGTAAAATTCTATTAATATAATCGGGTCAAATAAAACAAGGACAGCAAATAATATTCGATTAGATTTATGGAATTTTATGCTGTCTTACGTACCCTGCTTGACTAAAGCATACTCTGCTTGTATGTTTTCGTATTCTCTGTAGTTTTCTTTGACATCTCCATGGAATATGTAAAAAACTACGTTCAGTCATGCACTACTCTTTCAAAGATCAAACCATACAGTTCTAGCTTGGCATGTTAAAGAGAGAAACAGTGCGTCAAATAAACGACAGCCAGTATCAATACAAAACCTTCAGTGATATACACAGCACGTTACAGCCTAGCAAACAGTCAACTCTTCCCGCGATATTCCAGTGTGTCTACCAATGCACTCTAAAATCACTGGAACAAATATAGTCTGTGTCATGTAAGTGTTCCGTATTTTAACAGTTCACTTCTGAGAAACGTGCCTGTGCACATGTTTGCGGAGACCGTGCTTTTCCAGGAAGCCAGGTAGGTTTAAAGCTCCAAACAATGGAACTGTCGGACACATTTCTCAGAAGAGAAATGTCAAAATACGGACCAGTTACATGAAACAGACAATACAAATGAACGATAACAGGTTTTACCTAGCTTAAAATTTTCATCTTACGTCGCCGTAAACATTTAAAAGTGTAGGCTACATACACGTACAATTAAATAGCGGGCCACTGCGAGGAAAACTGTCAATTGAAAGACACAACTTTTACAGCAGAAGCAATTTAACGAAAAAGTAAATAAATAAAAAATTACACGTATCAGTGTCGGAATAACAAAACCTCGCTACATTTTTTAAATGTTCGTATTGCATAAAAACACACACACATATTATATATATGTTAGTATGTATGGACGTATTAGATCGATAAACTCCAACATCGTTTTATCTATCACCATGAAACTTGGCCCATATGTGTATTTCTTCACGAACAATGTTTTTACAATATCCATTTCATTTTACTCGCTACTGGCGCTAAATCGCATTATCATCTACGTCTAGCTTACCCTAGCCATAAGTGGTGAGGGGTTCGCCGCAATTAGACCAACACCCATATTATGTACACACTGGCAGGCCAACGTCTACCGGAGTCTGCTACTAATTTTATATCAAGGGGTGCAAGAGCAATGCCTACGGGCTATATCTATGTGTTACCAAATACAACGGCGCCATATTGCAGCCCGTAACGCGCGATGTCCTACACCAATGTTTTTGTTGAAAAAAAAATTCCCCCCCCACCCCAGCTGAAGTACACAATCCCCTATCTTTGGCTGCAATATGTCAGTGTTCAATTTGGTCATGTAACAAAAGAACAGGACAACAGTCTAGTTCCTATACAATCGCTTTGCTTTATATAGCTAATAGCTCCGTTTCAAATAAAACGTTCTCTCATTTCCTTCCCAATCGACTCGATGGAGCATCATACCGAGCTTTTCTAGAGAATGCCCTATCAGAGTTACTGAAAGATGTATCACTGCACCTACATAATTACAAGATGGAGCACCAGCAATCACACTTCAGCCAGTGCCTGGGTGCTCCAATACCCACAGCGCTGGATTAGGCCTGGTGGTTCCACGGCATGACCTGCATGGACACTGGATCTGAACCTTTATGACCATTACTTACAGGGTCATGTAAAGAGCCAGGTGTACGCGAGTGACGTCGCACGATCTAGAACTGTGACTACGTGTGCAGAGTGCAAGTCTGCCAGTGCGGGCATATCCTGGTGTACAGGGGCGTGTCTGTCAGTCTCATACGTAGAGCTAAGAGTTTGTCGAGAAATATTTTTGCATAATTTTGTTTCAATGCCTCACATGCACATCTGCAGCTCTTCTGCGCGGTTGCTCGCAGCGTGTCTTTGTTCAAACACGTCTTTTATTTGGCTACAACAATCAGAATAAGGTTATTGTGACGCCACAACGTCTACGATTCTCCAGTAAAACAAGACAAGTAAGAGTTAAACATCCTACCACTGAGTACGAAGCAGAGCTGCAGATGTGCACGTAAGGTACTAAAACCAAATGGTATAAAATTTTTTCCCCAAATTCATGGTTTCCTATATGCGTCGTTTACTTGCATTTGTGGATATCAGTGGTTTAAATTTTAAACATGCCATGTAATCATCAACATATTCATTACGACTCTATACAATTTTGTTTAATTCTCTACTGTATCACATATGGGTTAGTTTAAACAACATTTTCGTAATTAGAGGTGGGATGAGAAGGTTGAACGGTCGTTCAACAACGAGGTGTTAAGAGCAGATAAGGGTGAAATGAGATGAAAGGACAGTACAACATCCATGTCCGAGCATTCGAACCCACTAGACGGTCTCTGAACGACAGCTCAGAGTACGCCAGCCCTGTACGAAACCCAATATCTGCCACATGTTATACACGACATGAGTGTAACACACCTGCATCGTAGACCGGCGCCTAACCGACTACGCTACAGAGGTCAGCATTTTAATGCTTAGAAAAAATGCATTACTTCAAAATAACTAACTTTGTGACGAGTACATTGCACAATGGTTTTGTCACTTTAACAACTGTAAATATCAATAAGCACGAACTGTAAAGTGATTATCATTGCAAACATTTAAAATTATCGTTTTTTATAACTGTATTTTTCGAAGGTTTAGCAAGTTTGGTATTTAAGCATTATCCTAATCCATTCTCCCATAGTTACCCAAATGCTGTCAAAGCTGTTACAGGTTTGAAACAAATTAATACGATATGTTGCTAGTTTACAGTGCTTTTTATATTATAGCGTTGGCTAACTGCTATATGAACTATGTTTACATTCTGCATTAAATTAGTCAGTAGCAAATTTAAGTGTTTGCGCAATTATTGCTAGTGACACTTATTCACAGCCCAAATACTAAGAAACACATTGTGTAATATCACTAATAAAATTGTTACGTCACTGCATGCGATGTCTGTTTTTATGTAGCTGTTAGGACGCACTCAAACTACAGCGATTACAGTTCAATTACCAGGATGCGAGGTTTTGTAAAACATTAACATTGCCATAAACATGAGGGTTTAATTTTAAGAGTACGAGGTAGATAAATGAACGCTGTAAACATCAATTGTTTTCTACGCTTTTTTCGAAGGAAATTATGATAAAATACTCAATGCCAATCCTAGATAATGGTATTTGCCAACGAGTAAATATTTACCCAAAATTACTAATTCGTTACGCGTGATCTCTTGCGCCGCAGTTAAATGCACGAGGTTCCGGCGTCAGAGATTGTGCCTCAGAAGTTCGTTTCTCTGGAAACAAATTTGTTTAAAACACGTTGGCTAAAACTATTGTCTAGGATTGCTATTGCTTAATTTTCGCAAATTGGCTTCAAGAAACCTACAGTTATAGATAAATGCTTTTAGCGTTGAATTATGTACCACGCCCTCTTAATACTGTTGTTTCATTGCGCACACAGTGCAACCACTTTATCCTACTATCTTTGATAATGAAAGCAGTCGAAACCACACACGCCTATTTGTTTGGTTATACTGCCCTGCAAGAAAGTTACAATGCATGCATATGTTTCAGGCGATACAAAAATATGCAATAATTTGACATACTATTGTCTCGAAAATGGCCAAAGCTTAACAATTTCTGACAAGACGACCTTTTTCATTAATCTTCTCCGCGTGTTAGTGTTCTGTTGCACATCATCAATTACAGTGAAGGGTATCGAAGTTAGAAGCAGAAATAAAGGGTTATGCCCCGTTTGAATAATGATAGACCAATGATAGTACCAAAGTAATTACTTAAAATGAAGAAAATAATTTAATAGACATTGTTCAGAGTTTCGTTATTTAATATTGTCGCGTCATATAGTTATTTAAACTCTAAACAAAACGTAATCTGAAAGTCAATTATCAAAAAAGCATTTCTCTCATTACAGTTAATATCAATCGCAGTACAATAAAATTGTTAGTAACTTAAGTGAACTCTGCATCCATTACTTGTCTATTGCACGTGACCTACGTTTTTAGTTTTAAATCTCACAAGAACATTCATAGAAAAAATAAATTCACAACACAAATTTTGAGGACAATCTGTATGGGGCTAGGAGAAAATATGTCATGCTATTCAGTCAATTTTAAAACGTGGTATATCGTACGTTGTAATTCAAATATATTCTTTTATTTTTTAGTCCTATGTGTCTGAAATTTTGCAATAAGTTTTAAACAAGCAAAATTTTTTCGGAAGGACAAACAGACACACAAGAAGGTTAGCTAAAACACGGTAAAATAAATTAACTAAACAGACAAAATTAAGAATTCGCTTGAAAACGTATGATGAACTATAATTCCGTATAATCACATACGCCGAGTACAAACATTTTTCACAGAGCAACACTTATTCCCCCCCAATTCCCAGCTGAATAAACGGGTATGCACACACGTATAGGTGTTTAGTAGCGATAAAGAGAACAATTTCGACAAGAATTTCGTCTAGAATAGTAGACCTAATTAAAAAATAATTTTCGTTGTGACGTCAGACGTTATCTTTTGATTACGGTAAAATTCATAGTCTACACTTTGATTGTTACGTAGGGAGATTTACTTATTTTAGTAAGAGGCAGGGAAGTACAAATAGTATTTGAAAGGGACAGCGGCATAGTCAGAAAGGGGGATACCTGGATATATATACCCGCCCCCTTCCGAACGACCCAACATTTCGAGGAAACAGTTACATTTTACACTACAACATTGAAGATCTGAAATATAACTACAATAACAAGCAAATACGATAAATAATTATTTATTTGAGTGAGTGTGTGTGTATGTATGTATGCAGGCTTATGTATTTAATACATAACATAAATTACCCCACATAAGGAAATAAATTCTGACAACGGCCCTGGAAAGGGTAAAAGGTAACCAGGGTTACTGAACGACGTACAGTTTATCTGCGAGGAGACGAGAGGATAGGGCGACAGTGTTTCGTCACGGCTGGTCGGCATGGCATGGCATGGCAGGCAGGGGAACAACGAGACGGAAACCAGCCAGACAAAATGCCAAGGCCGCGCCGTGCTTGTTGTAAATGCCAGGACTGATAACCGCGCCCCCTGCTATGATTGGCTGAGCCTGGTTGAAAGGGCAGCTCGTTACTGGATCGTGGGACCAGCTAACACTGCCTGCACTAACGCCATGCTATACACCACCTGTCACACACCCTTCCTTCCTTAGTAGCAGCTTTATCCCGAATGACCTATAGCAGTATCATATGATATAATATGTATAGTAAAATAAAGTGAGCACTAAAAATTCTACCTCTGAAAAATATCACTAGTCGTTACTGCATATAATTCGACATGAACTATAGTTTCCTTATCGTTTGTATGGTTGGCAGCAAAATTACGCAATACAGTCCCGTGTGTTTTCCCATTTAAATTCAACAATACAGAAACAAAGTCAACCGAAATCGACAAAACTGTGTTTTACATGATCAATAAATATTTTTATTAAACTGTATCAATTAATACTAACTGCACAATTTATCTACACGCGCAAACATTGTGTGACGTGTCCAGAGAGGTTAGACATGTCCCGTCGTTAACAGTTACTCGCGGAAAGATACAAGTTGGATGAAAATAGGACTTCAGTAGGGATTTTTTGAGTGCTCACTTTATCCCGAACCACATATACCACCTCGTTACATACTAACTTATCTACAACTTTTTTTGAACATTAATACAAATATTAAATAAGTACTACATTAATGGCGCCACCTACCTGCTTACTGGAGGCTCAGAAGTGACGAGATATAAGGGCGACCTTGACGCGTGCATCATATAACACATGAGGCAAGTGCTGAACTAGAGTGCAAGATTCCCGCCAACATTTTTCCTATGGGACTTAAAGCTGTGAAAATACAATTTTATCGGTGGAAAGTCTGTAGCAAAGTTCACTATAAGTTACTATCCGAGTTACACATACATCCGGTCAGTACATATTGAAGTACGGCAGTCTGAAAAGGCCATTTTTAGCTATATTGGAGGGCTTCGAAACAGTGTTTTTAATTAGCATGATGTCTTAATGGCATTCCGCCCTTGTCCGAAGTGCATTTTATTTTCGTACATTGGCACAATAGGCGTATGTGAAATAGTTCGGTAAAAACGTATTTACAAACACACTACACCGAATTTAAAGAACGTTGTCGGCACCTAGTTGGCAGCCAAGGAGATTGAATGGGAAACAATTGTTAAAATACATAGCTTAACAATAGATCAGATTGAAAGAAAGTTCAAACAAAACGCATGTTCCTAATGAACACTATGACTATGTTCTTGAATGCTCTCTGAAATATATGTCCGTTACGTAGAGCGGTATATTGGGAACACGTAGAATCATTTCGAAAATAAACATGTAATCATAACCCACTGCAGCACAGTTCATCAGCCAGTTAGGCAGGTGCCTTAAGATCGATACGCCTACTTTCATAACATGACAGGGTGTATAGTACGAATCGAATAGGTCTCCGGATGTCGACCAGCGCGCCAATATAATGAGACACATGGGTTTAGGTAGGTATGTAGACAGGGAGAAGCTAAAAGACTCAGGAACAGGAAGTTAACCGGCATGTATTATGGCACCATCAGCTCCGACAGATTTGGTACACAAGGTCCGAAAACACACCCTTACTGTAGGTTACTACAAGTCTAATGACTATCAATACATGGCACGCAGGCTGGCCCATGTTACTTTCGGATACATCGGAGACTGTCTACCGTCTTATTATACATCATGTACTGTGAACTTAGG
The DNA here is from genome assembly GCA_003012365.1 of Medauroidea extradentata. Lineage (NCBI taxonomy): Eukaryota > Metazoa > Arthropoda > Insecta > Phasmatodea > Phasmatidae > Medauroidea > Medauroidea extradentata. Next base: position 4,868 of record PNEQ01062200.1, on the reverse strand, counting down.
TGCAGAGACGGTGGATTTCTGGACCTATGTTCGTACAACATGTCATGCTTCTCTAAACGTGAGGATTGTTCCTCTAAACTATATACATGCAATTTTGCAACATCGTGTGTAAAAAAAATTAACTTTTTCAAGTTTCATAAACTGTCATGTAGAGTGACAACGACGTTACCGGGTATAATTTTCCCATGGTTCATGTAACTTGGGTGCAACACCAGCAACATTAAATTATAATATCGTAATCAATTCTTACTGAATTGTCAAAATTACCTTATAAAAATCTCACGAACTTCACAATGTTAACGAAATCGTCAAAACCGTAAAATTAAACAGTTCAGATTGTACAACCGCCTCGATAATACTTTATGTACCGCCGAATTTAGCGCCAGGAGCTAGTGGAAGTTTTCAGTGATACACTTCAATCAATATTTACCTATGTAAATTGGATATTGTAGTGTGTCCCTGTCAAAATTTGTTCCGAATTAGCGTAAACGTTGTTCGTGGCAAAGTAAGAACTATTGAAGACAGTTATGTCTAGAGTAATAATTAAATTACTGTGACTTCAGACGTTAACATGTACATGTTGTTCGCATATGACTGCCGTCTTCTTTCAACGCAAGACTCGACTGCACCGCACTCCTCGCCCTCTTAGCCACTGTACTGACGGCGCGGCGTGTCGGCGCGCACGAAACTCGACTACGCGCCACTTACCAGTTGCCACTTCGGAAATCTTAATTCGCATCTTGGTGTCCTGACCAGCTATGTCTCAGGCTGAAGACGGGAATAGATTGTAATTCCCGAAACGTGGCATTTTTTCGTTGAATGGAGTTTGTATCGCGCTGTTTTCTGTCATTTGTTTGTCGCCCAGTACATTTTTTTATATACTGCGATCTTTTTTTCATATTGGGAATCTATTTTCTTCATGTCTGTTGTGTCTGGGTGTTGTCGAAATTTGACTTAATTTTATCTTTAGAATTTCTTGCTCTAAAATATTAAAAAAGACCGAATTCCTCTGGAATTTTTTTCTTTTTATTCTGTTTTTGTTCTTTTGTTATTGTAACACAAGTTTGGTCAACAAAACGTGAGCAATGGCATATGTTCACAAACCAGTTCATTCTTATCGAAAACTCCCATTGCAACAAACATTAAACAATCTCATCTAGTGCGAGCTTTAAGTAGGCCGGGCCACGGACGGCGGCGCAGTAGCTAGAAAAATGCCTCCCACTAAGGCGACCCTGGTTCGATTCCCGGAGGGGTCGATCCCACGGATTTTCGCATGTGGGATTCGTGCAGTTCGATGTCGGTCGGCTGGTTTTCTCGGGGATCTCCCGTTTCCCCTGCCCCTTTATTCCGGCGCTAGCCATAATCTGTTCATTTCACTTTAAGGACGCCACCCACCTGGCTGTTGCTGTGTGTTGCACAGTAGATTAGAATTTCATGTTTATTTTCGAAACTCTACAGGCACGCAAAACAGCTCCATCATATTTGCATCAAACACTCAGAAACATGGACTATATTTCACAACTATGAAACATTACTCAGTCGATAAAAAAAGTAATATCTTGTCAGGCGTATATTGCGTAACAGACAAACGTTTAGCGACTAAACAGATAAAACAGAGTGGTGTGTAAGGTGTAAGGGGAAAGGAATGAGAGGAGAGCGAAAGTCGGCGGAGTTGTAACCGCGCCCCATGCAGCATTCCAAGCCAGGGACCAGCCCAGCTGAGCCGAGCTGCCCTGTAGACTTGACTATAGACTTGCGAAACAACCGACTGTACACGCCAAGCTGTTAGGCCTCAGGCAGAGCGTGTCACAGATCAGAGAGATCTGTAGACAGACCACACCTCCCCTCTCTGTTTCCATTGGTGTCTGCACCATGCATGCCACATGATCCCCTCACCACACACACACACTTTTCTTGCGCCACATATATGCTACATCACAGTCAAACTCCGTCACGACCCTAACACACATATATTTATTTACTGGTAGTTTTACGTACCCTCTGACAATTTCACGTCCTTGGGGGGGAAAGGTAAAGGTATCGGACAAAGCCCATTTGAGGAACTATTTACCTTTAATGATTAAAACAAAATCTGGAAAACCGAAATTAGGATGGCGGGGTCCGAGAATCAAACACAGATCCGCCCAAAAGCAGTTCAATGATGTTAATGTTGTGTTACTTCGCTAGATAGCTTTATAGTTATTTTGCTAAAATGTAGCCTACAAGAGAATTCAGCCTCAGGACACTAGGGCCGTGAATCCTTGAGGAAAATGGCGACAAGTCTGTACCGCAACTTCTAGCTTAACTCGAAAGGGTGATGAATCCTTGTGGAAAATTGCGACAAGTATGTACCGCAAGTTCGAGTTTAACTCGCAAGGGTGATGAATCCTTGTGGAAAATGTTGACAAGTAGTACTGCAACTTCTAGCTTAACTCGCAAGGGTGATAACTTACATGAAATTCGAGTTTGCAATTAATAGTTTTGCAAGATATTGAACATAGCGTTGGATAAAACCTAACGTAGTTTAGTTTTACCGAAATGTAAACCATAGCCAAACAAACACCGTTAAAACTATCCGCCTACATAAAAATACCACATAACGGCGAAAAAGTTGTATGCTATTAACGTTGGTGACCCATACGTTTTGTTTCTGGATTTACGGTTTTAAGGCTGGTTCTTCCGTATGGTTCACAATTCTATCACACTAAGTAGGCCTAATAGGCCTAATGTTCAAAATTACATGGCTTTATTCAGAGCCGTTCTCGCTAAGTTCTTAGCATGCCAATTAAAAACCCAAATTTCAAGGGAGATTTTCTCCCTTACGAGTGAATTTGTTGTAAATTATGTACGCCACCATTTTACACAAGGATTCTACGTCCCCTCCTAATTCTTAGCCAAATATTTAAGATGAGTTTCCGAACCTCCTGTATAATCTTAGATTTCCGTGAATAAAGGTGCAGTTCCGAAGACACGTTATTTTTAATTTAGCTGAAATTTTTACAGTTGGCCATGAAAAATTGCAATACATAGTGAAACTAATTTGCGACAAAGGTACAGAACAATTTTACCTTGTCGGCTTTCATGTGATTTTAAGTAATGGTTCTCACATCTCTCGAAAGCCGAAAAACTCGTTCCCGTGAGGAAAATATCGTTTATCAGTGCGTATTGCAAACGTCAAGGGGTATGATGTGCTATAATATGTTTCGTATAGCTTAAGTAAAATTTGACAGCTACTAGCCAATAATTTCTAATACTTTGTACTATATGTCACAATGCAAGACATTTTTAGTTCTAACATGTAATATAGATGTCCATTTCATCATTTTACTGAATACTTTGTGGCACAATGCAAGAAAAAATTTAAACAGTTATTGCCCATAAGTAGCTGTCAAATGTTACCGAAGTTATACGAAACAGGGTAGAGTCGGGCAGTAAGTATTGCACATTGCAGTTAATAGGAAGACGACGGGTCACAGTCCAAGGCCTCGAGATCAAGGGTAACATATTGTTGCATGCTGTGTTTCTGAGGGCAGGCTGGATGGGGCCTGTGTCTCATAGTGGGAATCCCGCCGAAACTACGTCATAGATACCTGTCCCAACTGCGCTTTTACCCTGCGAAGCGGCGTACGTGATTAAAATCACATGCGAAACATGATGAAATGTCTAATTTTAGACCCCTGTAATGCCGGGAAGACCCGACTGTTTGGCCAAATATAAAAGCTCCGAATCGACAAATTCGGGAGAGTTCGCTATTGGTAGTGCTAAAGTAAGGTGCTACGCCTGTGGAGAGAGACTGGTGAAGACATCTTGGTGACGTCAGAGTCTACTGTGAGGCGGCAGGCGGCTACCTTCGGAGCAGTGTTGGGCGAATCAAGAGGACGGCGGCGGCGGGCTGACAGGCGAAGAGGAGGTGCATGACGGGAGTCGAACCGAAGACCTCATGAGTGAAGACAGCGGTGCACTCGGGGTGCTGCGCAGCACATGGTGAGCCATCACCACTTCGTACTGATAAGGTTGTACATTGTCCCTATTTGAAAGTCTGTTGATTGGATATATGACTGAATTTTATTGTGATTTGTAATTTTCAATTGATTGATGGTAGACTTTTTTTGTGCTTTAATTGTCCAAGCTAATTAACGTGTCTGTGAGACAGGAGCAATTGTGTGCATAACTAATTGTGTTGTGAGAGTTATAGTTGATTACTGTTTTGTGTATTTCGTAGCTTTGTGAGCTATTAAATCCAGTACTTAATTTGACTCTTTTATTTCTAATTATAAGACATCTATCCCAAAGAACTCATGGGAATTGCCCACATATAAAGTTTATGTCTCAAACTTGTAACACTGGTGTCAGAAGTGGGATAGAGGCGTAAATTAATTTAATAATTAATTCTGTTAGTTGAATCATTGCACACAATTACTATTTAATTAAATTGAGACACTTTATAATTTTTTATGTTTAATTTCAATTGTAAATGTGAATGATTACAAGAAGAATGTCAGCGGAAATAGAAGTACTAAAGGCCCTCATTGAGGGAATGAGTGACCAAATAAGTGGCCAAATAAATTCAGTAAATGCAAATATTCACAGCGTAAATGAAAATGTAGATAAGAAAATTGATAGTGTAAATGAAAATGTAGATAAGAAAATTGATAGTGTAAAAGATAGTGTAAATGAAAATATAAATAAGCAAGTAGATAGTGTAAAAGAAATGGTGTACCAGGAAATAGATGCTGTAAACGAGAAGGTAGGCAGCATAAAGGAAGAAATAGGCAGTGTAAAGACAGAGATGGAGTATGTGAAAAATAGCATGCAGCAACAAATGGATGAGCTGAGGAAGGAGTGTCAAGAACTTCTCCATGGTAAAG
>PNEQ01062199.1:11047-23471 GCA_003012365.1 Medauroidea extradentata | reverse complement strand
AATTTTCCAGGTCATTACCAAAAATCTTTGAAAATTTGAGGATTCGCAGTTTAAAAAATCACGAAAAGATACCTGTTAATTTTTTTTTCCGTCGTGTATCTTTTTTTTCTTTGTCATTGCACTGCAGAAAACGGATTCTGTCTGAAACCGATAGGCCATCTTGAAAAGGGGCTTGATCTTTGCATAATATAATTTAGCACGTAAACCACTATCCTTACTCGCGCAAGGGTTTCTCAGATAGCTTAAAGGCAGTGTTTATATTTTAATTTAAAAGAAATTTATTTCAAATTATTGTAGCTAAACAGGTGGCCAAAGAAATAAACTGAAAATCAGCATCACGTTATTACCTGTGGTGAATAATATTTACTGTGATATATTTTCTTGATTCGTCATAAATGAGACAAGTTATAGTTTACTCTTAACTCAGGAAAGTTATAATGAATTGAGCACAAATCCTAATATTTTTCATATCTTACAATCTTTGACCACACAACAGTAGAGTTTAACATATAAGTTCATAAACATTCATAAAAATATAAGGACGTTGCCAAATAAAGAATTTCGGGTTGTTGCTGCCTCGTTTATCTAAAGTATAAAACCATTTAACTATGATTTACAAATAGTTTTTACAAAGGTTTCGGCATATTTAATAATATTTATTAGTGACAACGAAATAAATAGGGATTATTTATTCGACTGCTTGATCTGATGTAAGAGCATTTAATAATTACCACTAATCATAAATTTAGACCAAATTCGCAGTGCATAATTAATATTAAGGTTGTTATAACAGTATGTCAACGAAGTTAATAAGAAACATATAATTAAAATTCGATACGTTCAAGTAACTCAAACTTGTCTGCAATGTGTTTTAAAGAATCATCAAGTTGACGTTCAAATTGCAACAAATATTCTAGTATTCAGAACTACTTAAACTGAGTTTTTTTTTTTTTTTGTAACTTCGCTGAATATGTAGTTAAAGACCATCTTATGAATCAACAGTGGCTTCGCGAATTTGAACGCCACAAATGTATTTACTTTACTTTAGTATAATATGTTATTATTGATCTTCTAAAATGTCTCTAACAAAGATTTCATTCTAATGTGCATATATACCTACTGAGATTTCTATCAAAGTATTCAGCGTACTGGAATAAGAAATAAGAAGAAACGGAGGACTGAATAAATGCATCTTAAGCAACCTGCTTAGTCGTGTTACAGTCACTGAGTAGGATGGAACGTTTGACCTTCTCGTGTGTTTAAAATAATATCACGTTGTTACACCCGTTGCGTTTAATATGCACTTTGCCGCTAAGGAAATACCACTCTTGTAGTATTTTAAAACCTTGACCTTCGTTGAGAAGGAATGTTTAGAACGACACAAGTATACGTGTTTTAACACGATTAAACGAGTTTCGTCGTCTGTCATTATTACAAATGTCCTTGAAATCGCCTTAATCGTCTGTTTTCAAGCGATTTCGTGGTCGCTGGGTTTTCTCGGGGATCTCCCGTTTCTTCTCGGGCTCATTTCGACGCGGCTCCATAATCATCTCACATTAACCATTACCAGCCTTCTTTCAAGCGATTCCCGACGCAAAATAATAATATTAATGTAAAACTCTATTTGTGTTGACCCTCATTTATATTATTACAGATTAACTGCACAGAGACTTTGTCATTTCATTTGGTGTTACAGATTTTATGAATATTTTCATTATTCTTGTCCATTAGTGCTAATTTATTATTACAATCATTGACTGCTGTACACACTTTAGTATTGTTACGATAAAGTTTTACCTAATGACTTTTAAAGCCTTGGTTATAATTTTCTTTTTACAGTCAGTTTGTGTTTATCATCCATTTTTACAGTTAAATAAAAACAGTGTAAGTAATAAACATAGTGTACAGTACGCATTTTCCCAGACTGAAAAATATAAGCAACAAAATAAACGGTATTTTATTAGTGTTCTTAATATGGACGTCTATAAAAAAAAAACGCTCACTTTGCATTGACGGACTGTAATAAAAGTCATAATTATGCTACAGGCATATATTATCGTCATATTAAAAGACAAACGTTTAAAATCAATGCATAATCAATTTATTTATATTAATGTAGTTTCGTATTGGGCTAAATTGTTGGAGACGAAACATCTAGTGGCAAAGTGTTGTACGATGACATATTGAGTATACAATGTGGCAATATAGCTGTGTAGTTAGTCTAGACTTCCGCTCGAAAGATATGTCCAACTTATCTTACTCTTACTTCATTTACCATCATATTATGGACGCAGGTTCAAATCCCGATCAGTCCAAATATGATTCTACATTTACTTGACATAACATACATAAAATAAAACCTGGACGTGGAGTGAAAGATGGGGAAGTTCTCCGTGCAGTGTTGCCACACCGTGCACATAAAATGTCATCGTTCGTACAATATTTTTTTGCCACTAATATTTTCGTCTCCGATTTAGACCAGGATTCGCGCGGTGTGCTTACTAGGAGTTTGATTCTTGGCATCCTGTATATGTGTGTGTGTGTGTATATATATATATATATATATATATATATATATATATATATATATATATATATATATATATATATATATATATATATATATCGTCCCTTTGCAGGCAAAAAGGCCAACGTCACAGTTTTAATATTAGTTCATAAACCAATTAACTGACCCTTAAGCTAGAGAGAAACCAAAGACAGCACAGCGGCTTGGAATTCTGCAGCTACAATATTAGCTATTGGTTTTTGTAATTTGTTTTAACTGAACTTCTTAACAGATACCTGCCAAGCAAGGCACGGAGACACGGCGACGACAAACGGGAGAGCGAGACATGACCGGAACCACAGAACAAGCAAGAGTGTGTGAGTGTGAGAGATGTTTTTGGTCAGCGATTAAGACGACCGCCTGCCTGCCATGTAAATAGCGTTGCAGCGTGCTAGCAGAACATTTTTTTCTAAGGAACTTCTCAGCATGTTTCTAATGTGTGCATTTACGAAAACAACAAACACTTCAAACGATTTTGGAACGATAGTTTCAAAACACCACGTTACTTAGAAAGATAATTTCGGAGCCCCTCAAAATGGCTAAAAACGGCATTTATTTTAAATACATTTCAACTTAACAACTACTCACGAAATTCGTGTGAAACTACAATAGAGATGTGTATTAGACTTCGCTTGAAACTTTCCATCATTGAAAACATGGGGTCACCACTGAGAGTGTCAGTCAGGCGAGTGTTCTACGATACCACTGCACGTCGTTTCAGTATTTTACACTAGAGGCGATACCGCACTAGATGAGCCGGCCAACATCGCCCTTGGCCACGTGTTTCACTCACACAACCACACGGCCACCAGGCGGACGCCTTATCATCGAGGTCTTTAACACTGGTGAGGTGTGAACATGAGGTGAGTATGGAGCAGCACCGGAATGAAAGGACGGGGAAATGGGATATCCCCGAGACAACTCACCGACCAACGACATCGTCCGACACGATGCCCACATATGCAAATTCGGGGACCGACCCCGCCGAGAATCGAATCCGGATTGCCTTGGTAAGAACAAGGATGAAGAGAAAGAGATGGCACTGCCACGATGAGCTGCCATCCTTATTTTCCATGTATTCTTGGTGGAAAAAAAAAACACATTATCGATCCTATTAAGTTCTAACTTTACAACCTCAACAACCAATATCACCGAGTGCTTTAACGTTTCAGATACATGTTTAAAATATAATATTGTACTGTGTAACAGTTCAGTACATAGCATAAAAATCACCGTATACAGTTAATTCCCTCTAATTTTAGCTTTACTACCCCTTTTTTTTTTAACTGTTTACCAGTAGTGCTAAAGGACTAACACTAACAAAGATGTTTTTAACGTCATGTTTTTATGTGTTTTAAAAAATTTCACTTCCATCATTTCGCTAAATTGTCGTAATATTGCGGCATTAAATGGCTAATATTTTAGACCAAACATATTCTGGAAAACTAATACAACCAATTGTTCAAGCTCGGACAATAAGGTAGGTTACGTCTTGTGTTCATGAAAGTTTGCGTGTGGCGAGACCTCGACGCCTCACAAAATTCTATTTCAATATGACACACTGTAAATTTCAGAAAATAAACTGCACCCAGAATCTTACATGTCTACTCTGTTTTATTCAAATCAATGGTATTTTCTTAAATCGATCGTTAGTTTTTTTAAACTACGCACACATGAACCACTAGTAAGGTTAATTTTACTACAGGTTAGAAAGAAAATGTGTTTTTCTTATGGCAGAGTTTGGCACAGGGAACATTTCTGCTACTAGTTTTTCTGCTATCGCAAAGGGACGAGAAAAAAACAAAAACATAGTAAAATTAAATTGAATTAAATTGAACTAGGTTTGGAAACGACAAAAGTAATTTAAAATAATTTTAACGTGAAAAGAAACCAATTTCGCGCTTTAGATTATTAGAAAGTTCAGGAAAGCTCTGTGATTGGTCAGTTTGGTGCACTAGCGATACCAGCGCTCAAGTGGCAGAAATTTTCACTGTGCCAAACTTATAACATTGATCTTTCTAACCTGTAGTAGAATTAAGCTTGCCACTAGTAATTAAAAATTACCCGACTACTTCAACATAACTACACTAAAAATATATTTAACTAAGCAAATAATTAATTATTCTTAAATAACAATAAGTATTCCTATATATAGTCTAAGCCATTGATTAAAACGAGAGCAATTATTATGAATATGTTTCATTTGGCGAGTAATTATTACTTAAAATTGTATTCGCATGACATTTAGTACCACACTGTCAAGTTTCGTATTGCATGAGAACACTATTTTCGTTAGTGCAAGCGTAGGGCCTTGTCTACAGTCGTCCGCCTGACCGGAACGACGACAATGGCTCCAGCGATGGTAAAAGGAAGGAGTGTGATGATAACAGAAGGGGGGGGGGGATGGTGTGGAGGTTCGCGTGACCGATAACCGGCCACCAGCGGCGCCGAAACGAGCTCAAGGTGAGTGCGACAGGTGTGTGTGTGAGATTGTTTGTGTGCTTGTGTTAACCCCCCACCCTTCCCCTCCCTCAACACCCACGCAGAGGAGATTGCGAGAGTGAAATAAAAAACAGGTGGGGTAGGGGAACCAGGGCGCGTGCGCTCCCACCCCCGCCCCCGAGCGCAATACCGGCACATGTCGCGCATCTGCGCACTTTTACTTTCGGCAAGGACATGCACCTTCTTCAGCCGCGAGGCAATTGTTTCCCGTCCGTAGATGGAACACGGGCGCCGGATACGGAGCACGGGATAAGACGAAGCACACGCTGAGGAAAATATTGGGACCTAGGGTTCATAGGCCTACTATCTGCCAAACAGCAAAGTCAGAAAAAGGAAAGCCTGCTTTGTCTGCAAGGCCTTGAAACCACAAAACCTGCAGTAATAGAGCTCTTTAAGAGGGCGTGGTAGATAAATAAGCACTAAATTATTCAATTCAGATCTACACTTGTTTCAAAATCAAAATAGAAAAACTGCAAAACAGCGATCCTTGATAATGATATTTGACAACTTTATGACCAAACATTTACACATGATGATGCATTTGTTAAGGGCTTGTTCCTGAGTATTTTTGTTCAGACTGGTGACAATAACTGAAATATTTTTTAACCAAATGCTTTGAAAAAATTTGAGTCAATGTGCAGTCACACGATTCACAATACCTACTGTGGATGCGTTTTTAAAAATAATGTACCATTCGTCAGCAAAAAATATTATGCTTCATTATTGCTTATTTTCACGGCAAAAAAATGTGGTAATTTTGGTGATGAAATATATATATATATATATTTTTTTTTACAAAAATATTCTGCTACAAATTATAACATATAAGTGTCAAAACTGTGGAGCAAAATTTTGATATGAGAATAAGGTAGCAATAAAATAAATATTTTCAAAATCACTGCAAAACTCGGTATCAGGCCCATAACCGTGATCCCTTGTGCCGCAATTAAATATACATTTCCGCGTCAGAGATTGTTCTTCAGATAAATGTTAAGCAGGGAAAATTGTTTGTTGGCAGAAACTATTGTCTAGCATTGCTGTTTTTTTTTTTTTTTTTTTTTTTTTTTTTTTTTTTTTTTTTTTTTTTTTTTTTTTTTTTTTTTTTTTGCAAATTGACTTTGAGATACCAATAATTCTGAACTGGTGCTTTTAGCTATGAATTATATACCAGCACCGCCTACCTGCGCGTTAGAGGCTCAGATACGACGGTGTCGTGAGGGCGACCTTGAAGCGCGCATAAATGCCGCGTCGGCTCAACGGGCCAAGCTCTGTACTAGCGTGCAAGCTCCCCGCCGAACGGTTTCTACTATGAGACTTAAAGCGGTGACCATATAATTTTATTGGTGAAAAGTCTGCAACTAACTTCAATGCAGGTTACAATCTGAGTTTCACGTACATCTGGTTAATATATTTTGAAATAACCCGTTCTAAAAATGCCGTTTTTAGCTACGTTGGAGACCTTAGAAACAAGTGTATTTAATGAGCATGGTGTCGTAACAATGAGGTCCCGACCTTGTCTGAAGTTTTTCTTTTCGTACGTTGGCACAATGTGCACACGTGGAATATTTTCGTAGTAAAACCCTGTTTGCGAACACACTGCAGTGCGTTTGAAGCGTGAGGTAGGCGGTGCCCTTAATTTTTATAATTATTAGAATAATAATATCCGAAGCTCTATAATAATAATAATTTCAAAAATAGTCGCGTTGGTATTTTAAAATAAATTTAACGTTAGCAAACATCTGCACAAGAGGTTCTCAGATAGTCCACTTATTTTCAAATCTAATCATGTGCTTTATTGATATTCTATTATTATAGATCTCTAGATATTATTAATATGATACTTATGATAATAAAAGTGTTCCGAGTTTACAGATATTGTGGTTTCAAGCCTTTATTTTTCTAAAAACAGTTTTTAATGTTGTACTAGAAAACAAAGTATATTAATGCCTAGTGCAGTATAAATAGACGTCCAATAATAAAATATATACTTGGCGAAAAATTCCAATAAAATTATGAATAGTAGTTCATATTTTATCGACGTTTGAGTGTTCCATTAATTTCCTCCCCCCCCCTCCCTTCGCAATAAAAATTTTTTTGAGAATTTTTATTTTAATCATGTAATATTTCCGAGTAGAATTTATCATTTATGGGCTACGCTTAAAAATATACTATTCGCTTCCATGGTAGCGTAATTCATTGTCATTAATACACGAAGAAATTTAACTGTGTGCAAAAACACAATTTTGTTTTTAAAAAAGTAATTCCCGCCTCCCCACACTCACCCCCAAATAATCTATACCTAACGAAGCTCGTGAACACTAATGTACATATTTCAAAAAGGTCCGGTATTAAACAATGATTTTGAAAATATTTATTTAAAACAACATAATTTTCATTTCGAAAAATCCATATATTTATTTTGTGACAAATAGAGCCTATGCATTATTATTTTTACCGAATTTATTTGGTGCCAATAAACCTTGTAGTTTTCTGTTTTGCTCTCATAGTATCACAATAATTGTTATGAAACTAAGCCAACATCAAGAAAAAAATTTTTTTGCGAGCGAATGGTAGCCTGTAATGTTTTGCAAAATGCGTACATAGATTGTACATCGTATGACTGTTCTTGGTACTAACTTTTTGCAAAGCATTCCGTTAAAGTTTTTTTAACATTTTATGCATAAATGTAAAAAAAAACTACGTAGCATGGCTGTGGCACAGATTTTCCTAAATTTTGGTGACAGTTATTAAAGTAGTTTGTAACGTATTGTTTTGAAAACAAATTAATACTATACGATAACGTATTACGTATACAAATCCGATGTCTATGATTTCCTCATAGATGTGTCTGTTGGCTTCACATTTATTTTATTTGATTTGTTTTTTTTACTTGCGTTTTGCAAAAAGTGCATTCGGTTTGGTGAAATAAAGAAGATGTTTGTAGTGATAAAATATGTTTGGTTTACATCATGATTTATCCATGTTCAAATTGAGGTGATGTAATGATACTCGTAAATAAAGTACTGTGAAACTATCGCTCGGGCAACTATTAATGTTTTATCCTTGAAAGTAACTCAAGGTACGTGAAAATAATGTTTACATGTAATGGTTAAAATGAACATCCATTTAAATATTATCAAAAAATTTTGAAATATAATTCAATGAGCATTTTTAAAGAAATGTCGTATCTATAGGCTAAAATAAAAACAAACCTGTGAGTTACTGTCAGTCTTAAGTACGTTTCAACATTTCATTACAAAAAAAAATTGAGAAGACATAAAGGATGAGTCATAGTAGGCCGAATATATTGTATTTTACTACGTCGTCATTGTTTCAAGTTTCATCAGGGATATTATTTGTAGCGCCGAAATATTTTATTTTTATCTAGACGCAAGAAATCATGTTAAAGGAAAACTTCACTCTAAAGTTATGTTTCCTTAGAACTTTGAAATCATCGGTTATCTATGACTGATTTATTTAGTTTTCTGGTCCGACTTCTTCCAATAACCTATACCGCTTGATCAACTTAATAGTGACGTTTTTAAATGTGATCAGCGAAGAAAGACATTTAATTAATCTAATATTTTCTTCTTCACAAAACGATATTTGTGCCACTACTGATGAGGAGTCGAAATACAAACTATCTCATATCGCGTGTCTGTAGTGCCTCATCTACAATTTGATCAAGAACTCCAAGACTGTATTTTGAAAATGTATTGTTTGTGTCGCATATAAAAAACAAGTATCATACAGTTAAAGAAGCAATATTTTTAAGCATTTAATTTAAATACTAATACCTCCCATAAAGTTAATCACAAAATTAAATGCCAAGTGTGGATAATTCTTATAAAAGAAACTTATCAATTGAAATATGTCGTACATCTCATATGTAAACAACAGAAATTTAAAACAATTAAGTCTCTGACACATTTGGCGATTGCTGTCGATGTTGTTAAATGTTGGATTGCGAAGCGTGGGTTGGTACAGTGGGCGGTTGTCTATCTCATTGTTCTATGTTACAGGTGGCAAATAATTTGAGTTGATAATACAATTCTGATCCGAATTTCAGTGTTATAATTAGTGTCTGAGAAAATTAGAAACAAAGTGAAGCTTAATAATGTGTTTAATGTTAGCATTGACCAAACCTTACCTGTATACTGCAATCTGAATAGTGGGTTGACATTTTCAAGTTCAATATTTTGAACTTTACTACTACACCACGTGGAGGATTTAAGGGTTACCGTACTGAAGGACCCTCCACCTCCCCCCTAAAATCGTGTTCAACATTATGTAGCCAAAGTATGCCCAGTCGCCTCAAGGAAACTGTAGTTTTGCTCTATGATTACATCCAAGTACATTTAATGTGTCCTACTTGTATGTGTGCTATTTGTGATGTTCTGTAACAGTAAAAACAGCAACACTTTTGTGATAGCTGGTATTTTTTACAATCCATAAAATCATGTAAGTTTCTCCCCCCCCCCCCAAAAAAATGTCTCTAAAACCGCTGCTGACTACACCAACAATCACCGAAAGTTAAGTTGAAATTATTTCGTCAACAATATGAACTACAACCGCCAACACTCCGTACTGTCATCACACATTTGGTAACATGTCCTTCAACCGTCGTCAACACCAAAAACAAACGTCAATTTTGAAAGAGGCATTACTCGTACATCCTCTGTCAAACGAAAACTAAAGGGATTTATAACAACCAGCTGGAATTAGATAAAGGTTTAATTGTTTATGTATTTATTTATCCACGTTTTGTCCAGTTTCCTTTGCGAACAGCATCTTACCCATATATCCAGCGAGATTACAAGGAGTAGACCGAAAAGAATTTCTCTTGACTTATTGGACGCTTGAAAGCGTGTTAATTTTCGCACGCCTCTTGCCTACATTTTGTCATATCCAGCCTACCTTTGTGACTCATTACAACCGCCTAAGTGATGTATAGAGACTAGAAATACCTGCCGGTTCACTGACCTGAAGGCTAGCCCCCAAAATTATTTATGTACTCAAGCATAACAGCAGCAGCTCAGTTGTCGCTCGCTGACACGTGATTCATCATGATTGGCCCTGTATTTGTTTACTTCTTTATTATTGGCTCAGCGACCTTTTGAAGGTGTTAAATCAAGTGCAAAAGTGACACGGGCTTATAGCTTGTATCCAAATGAAAAGTCGAGTTTTTGAGATGCCTAGTCATGTAAATTAAATTACACAAAAGTGTTTTCATTTGAAAAATGACAAATGTAGGGTGCTTCATATCGTCACCTCAATTGTAAAATACAGTAACTCCATTTCGCTTTCATTCAGAAAGGAGGACAGTAAAGCTATTCAACTTCCCTTATACTGAAGTTTGGTAAGTAGTAAGTGTGCTTTACTCCTACCTTTACTCGATGCCTTTACGACTCGTCGATAGCGTGGCCATTACAGACGGTGACACAACTTGGTGCAATGACGGCAGTTGGGAGAGGAGTCGGCCATGGCCTTTGTTAACAAACCATTCCAACGTTAGCCTGGAGCGATTTCGGGAAACCAAGGAAAACCGATATCAGGATGGCCGGAGCCGGGGATCGAACCCATGTCCTTCTGAATGCAAGTCCAACGTTGTAACCGTTGCGCCACTTCGCTCGGTTCCTCACACTGAGATGTAACATATGATTTTATGTAACATTTTCATAAATGCAATTCTTATATTTATTTTTAAAAGTATTTCTTTGTAAATGCCTAATTGTGATTGTTTAAAAGGGCTCAAATGTCCAGTCATCAAAAAATGGACTTATGAAGTTTTATAATTATAGTAACACTGTGTAAGATTCTTTTCCTTGGACTCAAACCCAGGGAACATCCAAGAAGACATCGTTCGTCTACCGTAGCTATGACTGAGACGAGCAGAACACTTGTCGCCCAACGTGTCTCCTCTCAGCCGATATGGCCGGCGAACCAGAAAATTAATACTTGTATTTTCTTCTGCTCTGGAGTGGCATAGGGTGAGGAGAGGGAGGGGAGAAGTCCCCAAGGAGTCGTTGATCGAGGACTTCCGGCCGATAACCGGCGGCGCACGCACGCATTCCATTCAAGTGAGCACGCGCTCGGGCCGCTGCCGCGGGTGCATTACCATAAACATGGACGGCGAATGAGAATGTCCTGAATGAAAACTCCAGCAGGGGTGGGAGTCGATAAGTTTAAAAAAATGGTAGAAAGACAAGGACAGAGATATAAAAGGGGGGATATAGCGTGCGGGTACTCACGTAACTTCCATCCGGGGAGGAAGAAACTACCACTGTCCCTCATCCCCGCGTCCTTGCCCAGAAGTCCGACGTCCGTCGCAGGACATCGTTTATCGTCACCAGCGAACGGTGACGCAGTCTGAGGATGCCTTTCTTCTTCACGAGAATACCAACCACCGCATGAATGAAAACCTTCGTGTTAGCTCCACAACCCCACTACCACCTCCATAACTACTACATTCCAGCATTCCATCATCTTAAGTGGAATTATACAAGAACTGTCCCGTTTCTAAAGGCCACAATTGAATCCTTTCACGTTTGACTTTACGTTTCCGTTACTTTAAGTAATTTGTGAATACTCAATACAAACTTAATGTTAAAGTAACAACAGTTGAAAAACGATTTTAGAATCAGTTTTTTGAAACGGAAGGACTGTGATCTAAATCAGTATGTACTTGCCAGAAGGAAAGCAACGCCATCTATTGACGAAACTGACAGTTCATCTACAAATCCTTCTCAAATTCTATTTGCAAGTTTTCCCGAATACGTTTAAACCATACCTGTTACATGATTCATGAAATCTTAGTACTGGGGGAATAAAACAACGCACAGGAATAAATTTTTTTATTATAACATACATAATCAGCTGTTCTTTGCAAACTGCCATATTGACTTTGACTTTAGGTTTTCAGTTTATCGGAAACGTAATGTCAAGGCTGCTTGACTTTAAGTTTGGTGGTAACATTGTGTACGATCCCATAAGAAGCAATGTATTGAAAGCTGTCGTAAAGTCAAATGTTAAAGTCAAGTGCTAAATTTTTCAATTGTGTATAGGGCTTAAGTCTTTCATGAGAGGGGGGAAGAACCAAAATTGTAAATGTAGCCTATATGGGGACGGGTAAATATCTCGAAATAATTTAAGAAAGTAAGATATCGCAGTCTTCTACGCAGAAAAAATTGTTTTGTGGTAGCCATAATATGTTTTGTCAATATATACAGCGCCATTTGTTTTTTATTTTGTGGTTACAATATATATATATATATATATATATATATATATATATATATATATATATATATATATATATATATATATATATATATATATATATATATATATATATAT
>PNEQ01062199.1:0-10947 GCA_003012365.1 Medauroidea extradentata | reverse complement strand
GTCAATATATTACGGGTGAAATACGCTTACAACACGCACTATTTCCATTACGATTTACGCAATAAAACGTTGAATATAATTTATATTCGAATTCGAACGAAACACAAAACCGTCAATAACGAAGAACACTCAACACGACACAACAGCCCCCCCCCCCCTTTTTTTTTTCCTTCTTTCTATAATTCATGTACTGACATTGATGTCCATCAATGCTTGACAGTTCTATAATGCGTGAAACTAAAAAAAAATTGTTTTGTTTTGTAGTCTGATTTAATTCGAAATACTTAGTTTAGCATTCGTTAACCATAACAACTCACAGAATACCAATTACTTCTCATCATTTAGCAATGGTCGTCATAAAGAGTCATTTCAAATACTTTTTCGAGTGTGTGATAAGAAACCATTTTGATTACACAATGTACAAACACACACTACGAACTACACTTCCTTGCCAATTTGAGTCCATCTCTTGGTGGAATTTTGAACTACAACGTCTGCAGCGTGATGCTGGCTGAAGAAGTGTGCAAACAACGTTAAATTTCCATCGAGCCTGTTACGTCACTTTGTGTTGGCCCTTACTAAAACAAGTTATGCAGTCAGTAGGTATTTAAATAAGATCATACATAAATAAGTAAAGTATATAAAATACCGATAGGTCGAATTCGTTTGGATTTATCTCAGTATTGATGTAATTAAATAATGAAATACATAGAACTGCTTTCGATAAACCTCTGCGAATAAAACAAGGTGTACGGAAATATTTGCTAAAGTGCATTAACGGTTAAATATTTAGTGCTGACTTTATCTCGAACTGCCTGTACTAGCACACATAGATTCAAAATATTTTAGATGAGAAATAATTTTTTGTTTATTATATTATTCAAGAGGTTTTGTTACACTAGTTATTATCGTAATTATTGTATGCTAAATAATTGTTCACTATTACTAAGACATTATTCTATACAAAATTTTCCTTAAATGTCTGAACGTAAAGAAAAAGAGAGACCTTATGCGTTTTTATAAATACGGTGATATTTTATGTCTTATCATCCTTGGCAACCTCGTGCGGCATGTGTTAGAAAACTTGAAATATAAATTTAGAACAAATTAATGTAAAAAAATAATAAAAGGAACAATACTTTGAAGTGCGTTTTAACAAGTTTTGCCATATTTTGCGAAAATGAGACATTTATTTAGCTTGATCTATTGGGCTGGAATCGAAGTTACAAAAAACTTAGGACGGCATCATTGGTCCGCCAGAAATGCATTATGCACGTTTGCTAATACAGTTGGCAAAATATTTTTTCTAGTGTTATTCTGAGTTTGTTTTTCATATTAACTTTCAAATATATTTTTAAAATTTAATTGACTACTTAAACGTTAACAAAGCTAAAGTGATATAGCACATAAATAAAGTCACATGTGTGTACACCTATATAAGGTCTACAAATAGGCAAATATTTAGATCGTATTTTCTAGCGTCTGAAAATGGTCGAAACTGATATTTTTGCTGTCGTGGTTTAGGTGTGAATATCTTGGTGCAGAATTTAAGGAAGTATATGAGAAAGTTAGTTATAGACTTTTATCTTTAATATTGCGTAAAACATATTTCCACCGGAATTTCTGAACGAATAGGCAAAAAATCCAAGGAGGAAGACTGGATAACATACTATTTTAATTTACTTAATTTACATTCCAGGAAAAACACTAAATGAAACCACAAACTACAGTATATTCCATTATTTCGTCAACAAGAAACTAAAATAACCTTCTTAACCATGAATTAAAAAATTTTCTACCATCGAATATTTAAAAAGCATAGTTTCTACACATCTGAAAAAAAACATTGCAAATAAAAATGAAACTGACATAGAGGAATATATGTAGAACTTAAAAACTCTGCAAAATCTCATAACATTGCTCAGTAATGTACACTTTTTTTTTTAATTTTTTAGCAAGTATCCAACATGAAATAAATTAGAAATAAGTAACTTCAGTATATGCTATAATGTGTCCATAATGATGCAACAATTCAAGAATCATACATTCAATTGCAAAATCTAGACAGCGATTACCCGATTTGGCAAAATGGTCAATTTTTTTTCCACTTTGACATCAATGTCACTGCGTATATGCAGTAAAGCTAAGCCATTCAGACTCTCCTCACTCATCCGTTAAAACAGCCACGTCTTCAAGCGTCTTAATGTAGAAAATGATAGTTCTGCAATAGCCACACTAACTGAGAATGTAGCCAGTACCAAAATTAGTGTTTTAATTATTGGAAACAGGTCCCTGTTACAGTGCAAATATGCATCCATTGCAGTTGTTGTTGGAAGACATCCTTGATCACGTTCCCGGTGTAACTGTAACTGCCATAATTGTAGCTCACTTTCTAAAGCTTTTCTTGCTATCTCTTTTTCGTATCCCAGAAATCTGTGGTGATTTTGAACAATATTCAAAACGTCCCGAGAAAGCTCTTCTGAATTAACACTTTTGTATATTAAAACAGGTGAAATACACTATCCTAGATTGTAAAATTGTAGTGTCATGGGCGAGACCCTTGATTTGAGATCTTCGACAATGTTGTCGAGGGTAGGGATAAACAAAGTTACTTTAAATTATGTTTTCATGTCACCTGATGTAGAAATATTAGGTCGGTGTTGTTGTCTTTTGGCTATTCTGGGCATTTTCAGTTCTGTCCCTAAGTCAACAGCCAAAACTTTGACCTCGTCCGTCAAATTATGAAAACAGGTCTCACAATCTCTTCGTTTCACATCTAAACTACAGAGAAATTTTTCAAGCATGTCTTTGGCATACTACCACGACCAAAGTCTCTTTCTGAAATAATCTGCTGATGGCCAGAGTGACTGCAAGTACATCAGAAAGCACACTAAAGCACACTAAAAATTCAGTCTCCCAAATAGCAGCACTTTGAGCTTCATTACTCCATTCCGAGACAGTTGATAGTGCATCTGCTATTTTCGGCGAAGACTGTCAGAACTGAAGGACGCTGTCATGCCTCTCAACCCACCTCGTCTCACACAATCCAGTTAACAGCCTGCCAACGGTTTGCCTGATAACTAAATTGCATTTTTATAAACCAGAGAAGAAATCTATCACTTTTTTCTTGAAAATGAGTATTCGCTAGATCATTTGACTTTAAGTATTGCATAGTACTTTGCTCATTTCAATACTGCTGATGTATCTATGTGAGCTACATATTTGTAATTTGTACATAGCGCAAACTCTATTTTTTTTATTTTTTTTCTGGTTTAGGGAGGGGGCGATTGTCACTATCCTTCCCCTTAAATCCCTCAATGTAAAATGTAAGGAGGATATACGAGGGCAAGTGGTGTGTCGCACCCCGAGTGCAGATTTACTACTGGGAGCTCGTAGGCAATCTGCGTACCCCGAAGAATAACATGGAATGAGGCCCTACGATAGAGAAGCACCGGAATGAGAAGAATGGCTGGGGAAACCTGAGATCCCCAACTCGAACCACCCCCCCCCCCCCCGCCCGGTCCTTCACGGCTGACCAGCGATTTCGTCCGGCCACGATTCTCACATGCGAAAATTCGGAGCCGACTCTGCCGGCAATTGAACACGGATAGCCTTTGCGAGAGGCGAGTTATCCGAACACTCAGCCCAGTTACGATTATTATAACAAATTTGTTATAAAACCCCAAGACACGTAAGAGTTGAAACATTCAATCACTCACTATGAATCAAAACTGAAGAAGTGCACATAAGTAGAGCCAGTGAATTTTGGTGAAAAGAATTCTGCAACAGATTGCTTCAATGGCTTACGTAATTGGCAGAATAAAATAGGGCAAAGGTATGGCTCATTTGACTGTACCAACCAGAACAATGTTCACCACACGTCCGCGATTTGCGGGTAGGTCCCCGAGACGCCGAAAGTTAAAAACTTACAATCACTGACCATGAGGCAGAGAAACAGGTGTTCACATAAAGCATTGAAACAAATTGTTGCAGAATTCTTTTCACCAAAAATCACTGGCTCTACACAAAAGGCATTGAAACAAACTGGGGCAAAATTCTTTTCATGAAAAATTCATGGCCCAATTCATGACCCTAGCAGTAATCGATTCGCGAAAATTTGCGGTTCCAATGTATTTTCTTTACTGTAGTTCATTTGCTCTGTATGGCAATGGTTATAAACAATTATTTTATTTATAAGTCTAATTAACGCATACTGAATATCTAAAGTTGATGGTTTATCGCGTGAAAACTTGACTGTTTGCTGGGTTTCAACGCACGTTCAGCTTACGAAAAGATGACTGGCTTTCGATTGTACTTGGAGCTGTTACCCTGTTTGACTGAGCCAATAATAATCCCTATTATTGGTCTGCAGACAGCTACATTGTGTAAGTCGTATGTCAAAAATAACCGCATAATAGACACTCCACGCGAATCATGGGCTAAACTGTAGACGAAAATGTAACAGACAAAATGTTGTAGAGTGACGTTTTTCGTGCACAAAGTGGCATCACTGCACGGTGAAATTCCCTTCTTACGCTTCACGTCCACGTATTATTTTATGTATGTTATGCAAAGTAAACGTAGAATCATGTTTGGTCTGCTCGAGATTTTTGCCTGCGCTCGTAGTATAGTCTGTCTCATGAAAGAATTCCATTTTTTGACAGTTTTGAAGGCTATAATGTGCACCAATTTCTGCAGGAAATTACTTTTTAGTTTTGCTAAATTGCACAGTTTGAGACCCAGCTAAGTAGGTTTGTGCAAAAGTCACTTGTGGCAAGGAAATCACTGCTTATTTCATGGAAACAACTCTTAAAATAAATGCCAACACGACTATCAAAAAGTGGAATTATTTTATGAGACAGACTGTATGTTGGTCAGAACAGCAGTAGTAAGATTAGTAAGATGTGTGTGAAGGGCAAGAGGGGACTAACTACAGTGCTGTTATCATATTGTGTATGGAAAATGTCATCGTACAACATTCAGTCACTAACATTTTCGTCTCCAATTCAGCCCAGAATTAGCTTATTACGAGGTTATTTCGAGGCAGCCTTCATATGTTTTGGTGTTGTTGGTGGTGGATAGTAAATCAAAATGGGGTTTCGCGGCAACGAAGGAAATAAGACAGGGCAGTAGAAGGCCATGCCATCAAATCTTGCCCATTGTGAGGGGGAGGTTGGCCAACCGCGCAGAGAGCCCTGTTGTTTCGCCACGCGGCCGAGACAATGCTCGCGCGCAGGCAAGCATGCTGGGTGGAAACGGGTGCAAGGTTGGCTCCCCTGCTTCGGACACGACTGTTGGTAAACACCCCTCCTCCTGCCCTCTCAGCTCGGCGGCCTCGCAGGCTGTCCTGTTTTCCACAGTACTTGCGCTTTTTCGCCGAGGCGGATTTGACGGTGCTTGTTCGGAACGTAACCTTTTCTTCGCGGGGTAACGTGTTGTACGAGGAGGCGGTTAGTTGAAGAAGGATTTGAAAAAAAAAAAAAAAAAAAAAAAACTAACACTCGTGTGATTGCTGATCTCCGCGCATAATGCGAGTCTTCGCGCCTTTGCGGCGCGCGTGTAATGCGATGTAAATCGCCATAAATCACCGACTGATGTGTGAAATAGTCGCCCGGTAACAAGTGTGGAATTGCAGGAAATTCCAGAGATAGCCAATTTTCTCTGCTTCAGCAAGGAGTACAGCACAGTAGAATAATGTCTGTACTTTTATAAAATATGTCGTTGGAAACTAGTTTCCAAAATAGAGTTCTATAAGTTTGCAAAAGTATTTTAAATTTTACAGGAATTTAAAAAAAAATATACGAGTATGTCTACGTATTTACAAACATTATTGTGTATTTACAAATAATAACTGTATATTTCCAACTAAATTCTTGTACATTTTCAACAGTTTTATGCAGTGACACAAAAAAAAATATTTTGACAACCATTTTCAGCGAAGAATTTTTTGTAAAGCTACGACATATTTTGTAAAATGTGAAAAGCCGTCGAAGATTATTTTGTTTCACGTCAAACACTCAGCTCATAAAAATATAACCCATTAGTCCCCACAGGTATTTGGAAAAAATTCTGACCACTTTAATTATGTGTGTGACATTCTCGTTGCATGACTGCATTTGTTTGTATGGACATACTCCATTGCGAAATAAATGACTGTCACAAGAAAACTAAAAGTAAAAATAAGACAAGAAAACATAAATAAGCAGAATATGCTTTAGTCATCAGGATACATACACAACATGAAATTCCAAAACTGGAATATGGTCAGATAAAACAAGGAACAAACAGAAAATAAAAGAAATAACAACAATATAAAAAACCTAAGTTGACATGCGACACAACGATGAGACGAAACAAAAAACACTAACAGAATTACAGCAAACGACACAACGATGAGACTAAACAAAACACAAAGATGTCGGACACAAACAGAAAAAACAACAAACAACACAAACGATGAGACGAAATAAAACACAGTAGTTTTCCAAACAGTCAGTATGAACGACGTTTCGGGAACTGGAATCTGTTCCCGTCATCAGGTAGACACACAAGGTTGAGGAACACGAGTGCGACTGATCAGTGTTCAACATTATGTAGCCAAAGTAAGTCCAGTCGCCGCAAGGAAATTGGAGTTTATTATATGATGATCCAAGTACATTTGATGTGTTTTACTTGTATGCATGCTATTTTTAATGTTCTGCAACCGTAAACAACCACACTTTATGATAGCTGGTATTTTTTACAATCCATAAAATCACGTATGCGCCCCCCACTCCCCAAATATATTACTAAATCCGCCACTGTACAGAGAATATGATTTTCCGTAAGGAAACATTTTGGAAATGCACAAATTAATTTGGAAAATACCTTATCCCAATTGTAAAGAACCAAATAACCGGGTGTTTAACTTTCAACGTAGAGCATGTAATAGAAAACGACGAGTTCATGGTTCGATATGCATTTTAAATGAAAACACAGCCCAATTAACCTGTCCTGTGGATGAGTACCGAACAATGACTTTGATGAAAACATTTTTACAACAACTGGTTTTAATGTCTTGTTTGTAAATCTTTGACTATGCTTTACTGTTACTAGAGAATGTTTCGTATATAGACGTCTCTCACTAAACTGTGCCGATCTGAATTCTGCTACATCACACGTTTGTGAGAGTTTAAAAACAACCAATCGCTGACCATCTTCAAGGCTGCAGGTTTACAAGTAAGGCATTGTATCATGCCGGTGCATAGATCGTTCAGCGAAAGTCAGGTTTCCCTATATATATTTCCAAGCAATTATGTATGCAGCATAACCTTGGCGAATGTATTGTGAGAATTCCTTTACAAGGGAGTAAATATTCGTCGCACAATAAGGTAAACTTCTTCATAAATATAAATTAGAACATTTGGACTATTTGTTATTTTTATTGTAAAATTTACTCATAGCCTGAATACGCGTTTTGCAGCGGAAGTTGAATGAAACCAATACATCTCAAATTTTGCGTATATGTTCGAGGTAATTTTGAGAGCCAAGAATATATACTTCACTAATTCTGCTGTGAATGTACGACGGTTGTTTTAATGCGTCTCTGAGGACTGTACGTCAGTAATAAAATAGAGATAATTCTCTTAGCTATTGCATACTGCCCACTTGTACGGTTACATGCCAAGAAATAGGAACGCTGATTTCGCGGGAAACAATGTCTGTTTTATTAGGTGTCAATATAGCATGTCCACATCCTACATTCTGTTTTCTTTCTCGGTAGGGACAGGAAATTTCGCGAAAAGATTTTTGCGGCACTTGGTTTCAGTGCCTTACGTGCGCACCTGCATCTCGGCTTTGTGATCAGAGATTGGATGCCGTAACACCCAGCGTCTTGAGGTTAAACCCGCAAATCACAGACTTGACGTGTCGCAGTTATTCGTATACTGATTGGTACAGTCAAGTGAATAACAACTCTGCACGAAAGACTCTTGTCAATAGCCACGAAGTTGAGATGCAGGGGTGTCCGTAAGACACTGAAACAAATGGGGCAAATATCTTTTCACCAAAAATTCCTGTCCATGTTGACTGGAGTGTCCCGTCTAACTGGGCCAATGATTAGAGCCCACGATTTTTGGTGAAAAGAATTCTGCAACAATTTGTTTCAATACCTTGTGTGAACAAATGCAGCTCTGCTACTTGAGTATTGGCAGAATGTAGGCGTGGCTCATTTGACTAGTGCCAGCAGGGACAAGGTTTATTGCGACCCCACACGTCTGTGATTTGCGGGTAAAACCCCGAGACGCTGAGAATTTACAACAGCCAATCGCTGACCACGAAGCAGAGCTGCATATGTGCACATAAGGCATTGAAACAAATTGTTGCAGAATTCTTTTCACCAAAAATCGTGGGCTCTACCAATCTACCAATGATATCTCTGGCGCGCCGCTACTTAATATTTGTGATTCGCCTTTAAACATATGTGTAACTATTTTCCAAACATACGAAGTGCATGCTGCTACACTATCTTGCCAAATACCGTGGCACGGAAGACAATAGCAATTTTCCACTACCTCTACCTATGAATATAGATTATGGCTAGAGATGATGGTTTTTATCGCGGGAAATCTTGACTGTTTGCTGGGTTTCAACACACGTTAGCTTACCATAAGATTTCGATTGTATTTAAAGCTGTTATCTTATTTGACTGAGCCAATAAGAATCCCGTTATTATAATACTATATGCCTGTTATTGGTCTGCAGGCAGCTATGTATATGTTCAAGGTAATTTTGAAAGCCAAGAATATATACTTCACTAACTCTGCTGTGAATGTACGACAGTTGTTTTAACGCGTCTCTGAGGACTGTACGTCAGTAAAAAAAAATAAAGGTAATTCTCTAAGCTATTGCATACTGCCCACTTGTACGGTTACAAGCCAATAAATAGGAACACTGATTTCGCGGGATCGTACATCAGCCAATAATATATGTTGCAAGAAACTACAGCGTTTTCAAGGGTACGTTGCCACAAAACATTTTCGCGAGATACCACCACCTCTAATGATGCATAACGCGAAAAGTTGGACGTATCAACATACTCCTGAAACCGCTGCAGATTATTGCAACACGTATGATTGGTAGAGGCACGAGTATTTCGCGTATTAATCTGGCAACATCGTAGACTTCTCAGACCTCAGACCTATACATTCACTGGCCAAGGTCAAATATAATTTGGCTTTGTGTTATCACCACGACTTGTTCCCTTATTTATCACTGGCTTGCAGTCGTCAATTATGTGTTTAAACAGGTGTCGTCTAATCACAGAAGGAGTAATGAAGTATACAATATTGGCATTCAACCTGACCTATAATCAATACGCGAAACGATCTTGCATCTACTGATTGGGTGATATGCGTGACACAACGTAGCTGTCTGCCGACCAATAACCGACATATAAAGGGACTGGAAGTTTCAGCAAGAAAAATTTTGTACCAAATTTGTTCAATACTGTGAATGCACATATGAAATTCTACTTTACGGATATTGGCTGTCTGTATCTGTCCAGCGTCGTCTTTCATTTGACTGTGCCAATCAGAGTCTGTGATTTGCGGTGGAACCCAAAGACTGTGGAAGTTGAAACATCCAATCACTGATCATTAGAGACACTGGAAAATCGCGGGAATAGTTGACTATTTCCTAGGTTCCAACATGCTGTATATAACACTGAATGTTTCGTATCTGTATTGGATATGGTTTATTTGAAGCATTGTTTCTCTCTACAACAGGCCCAGTTAGAACTGCACAGCTTGGACTCACAGCGTGTGTGATTCGCCACAGAATTGTTCACTCGTGTCACTGTTAATATACTACAGTTTATTGGAGACTATGCTAAACATTTTCGCGATTTTACAGTGTCCCTACTGATCATCAGAGACACTGGTAAATCGCGGGAAAAGTTGAATGTTTGCTAGGCTCCAACATTCTGTGAACAACACTGAAGGTTTTGCACCTGTATTGACTATCGTTAGAGAGACGGAAATTTCGCGGGTTCAACGACCGACCGGCTGGACTCCACAATCCTGTATATGCTCTGTCCTCAGCTGCTAGTTCATTGGCTGCTTCTTCAGTGAGTTGTATCTCGGTTGTTAGTGAGTATCCTCGTGCAGGTCTACTATTGGTTCACAGTTCTCTAGGGCAAGGTTGAGAGCCACTGAACCAATCGCGAAAGTAATTTGTACGAATTTGACTTCAAAATCTAACTTGTCCTGGAATGAATCCGCGAAATTTCTAGGTATTTGGATCGTTTATATGAAGCACGGCGGCCCTCTTCAACAGACCTAATTATAAGTCTTTCGGGATAAAGTGAGCACTAAAAATTTAACATATGAAAAATATCACTAACCATTACTGTATACAATTCAACATTAACTCTAGTTGCCTTACTGCTTGTAGGGTTGGCAGCGAAATTACTCAATATAGTTCCGAGTATATTTTTTATTAAATACAACAATGTTTAAATAAAAGCAACAGAAATCGACATTATTGTATTTTATATAAATAATTAAACTTTTTTTAACGAACTGTATGGGTTTAGACTGACTGTACAGTTTATCTTTGACGCGAAACCATCAAGTGACGTGTACAGAGAGGTTAGAAATTTCCCATCGTTAGCCGTTACGCGCAGAAAGATACGAAATAACAGAAAATAGAACTATAGCAGGGCTTTTTGAGTGCTCGCTTTATCCCGAACCGCCTATAGAACTGTACAGTGTAATTGATTATTTTACTTATTTATGTATATATATATGTATATACGCGTTCTTGTACATAATCATTACTTTATTTGAATGTAGGCACCAAGTCTTCCACAATACCACAGCTGAAACTCACAATAATGTAATCGAAATAGTGTTGGTAGTAAAAATGTAATTTATTTCAATGACAAAGAAAATGTAATGTATAATCATA